>OZ020248.1:1813072-2038761 GCA_963971285.1 Astropecten irregularis | reverse complement strand
TGAACTTTCTTACCTGTCTGTCCAAATGTTGCCGAGGTTTTCACGGCGACAAAGCGTGAGTTTGTGGCGATTTCGTAGGCACGGATTAAATCCTTGAATTTATTACAGTCTGATACAAAGCCCACATGTTCATTCTTGGCCTCTACAAAATATTCCGACCAGGCACAAGCCGGTGGGCAACCCGGCCTTTCTTCCATGATGTTGAAGATATCGAAAATGGCGCCACAGACAGCTGATATCATGCCACTGTATGTGATTGGCGCGCGTAAACGAACATTTCCGAACATTTCCGTGGTTGTACGATAATGACCGAACCGCTGCACTGGGTAGTATCAAGAATGCTCCTCAATGTGGCTAACATTATTCGAGGGCAAAGTACTTAATTTCACAACTGCGGCTCCATTCCTGTCTGTAAAAAGCCTGTTTTCATGTCGTCTGAAAGTCATTTGTGAGTATGAAGTAATTACTTGGTGTACAAATAATATTGTCAACGATAGACGGGGAAATTCTAACGATTTGAACGTTACCGAGGCTTCGATTAATTACGGAAACGTATTACCGCCACACATTTATTATTTTTTTTCACGTACGTACGTGATACGTTTCACGTACGTACATGATAAGTTTCACGTACGTACGCGATAAGTTTCACGTACGTACACGATAAGTTTCACGTACGTACGTGACACGTTTCACGTACGTACATGATAAGTTTCACGTACGTACATGATAAGTTTCACGTGTGTAAAGGGGAAGCAAAATCATACATGTGGCATGTGGAAAGCAAAAAAGGAGAGACAGGTCCCATTCGTCTATAAACCACAAGGCAAACAAATTGATGGATAAATATAATATAGGGAGACATCTTACTTTATTAATTTTTAACACAGAAAATAAAAGAACCGGAACCCTTACAAAAAAGTCCTATAGGAATCCTATAGGATCCTAGGGGATTATATAGGATCCTATAGGATTCCTATAGGACACGTAAAGGACTTAAAATGTTCCTATAGGACATGTAAAGGCCTGTAAAAATTCTTATAGGATTCCTATAGGGCACGTAAAGGACTTGAAACATTCCTATAGGACATGTAATGGACTGTGAATATTCCTATAGGATTCCTTTGTGTTCTATAGGACGTCTATAATTCCTATAGGAATCCTTGACATAATGTTTTTATAGACCTACATGACTCTTGTCTTTGTCTATAACTTATAAGATTCCTACGGCAACAAGGGTAAGGAAATGTCCTTAGCAAACGTATTTTTAAGTGGGAACACTGTTTTTTGAGATAGACTTGAAGGCTTTGTTAACTTGTTACTGCCGCGCATCACCCAGGAATTTTAATGTCTACAAGATATTATTTTATGCAATTAAGGTTCGGTGGCTTTAAGATATAAGCTGCGTAATGGTATACGTAAAATATACCTGTAAATGAAAGGGGCAAATTATGCAAACTACCGGTATAATATCACCAATAACTTCCAATATATTTTTGAAAAAGCGGTTTTATTTGAAATGACAACAACACTTTGGGTACTTGAGCAAAAAAACATGTACACATTATTTGGTTTAAAATAACATCTCATGTACTTGTACCCATACACTAATTATAAAATATTCACTCTGAATAACAGTCTTTATTTTCAACACAGAACTATAGTTCTCAAGAAAAATTTCTTTAATATCATACTTGTTTAATTTTGTCAAAGAAATGTAGGTTCATGGGCAAAAATATCATGGAAGATACAGTAAAAGTCATCTTAAAAAATTCAGTCTTTTGCCCACTTTTTTGAAAAAAAAAATAAAAACAGTGAAAACGGCCACAGTATAATTATTTCTTAAGTCTTTTCAATTTTATTTTTGATCTTTAAAAGATCATAATTTCGTTTTGGTACCGGTAATTGGTTTTACTCTTTCCTGGACAAATACATAATTTCAGGCAGAACAATTTTAACGGTATGTTTCTACCATCATCATCTCTATACCATGTTAGTTATAGGTAAATCTATGAAGATTTAACCAATGTATAACACTACCTTCAAAACAATTTTACTATAAACAGTGTTAATTATATAAGGCACTTAATTAGCAGTCAGTATAAAAGGCCTGCTACAAAAAGTATAAAAGGCCTGCTACAAAATAACAATGCATGTTGTGGTAGGTTGTGTTTCACCGTATAACTTTAGGTTGCACTGTCCGTGCTTTTAAAAATGTTTCTTTTCCTTCAGATTTTCAAAGATTTGTTTAATGTTAATTAATCACCAAACCATAAAAACAAGGCGTCTGGTTGTTTTCTTTCTTCGAAAACATATTCTGCCGAATATAATTATTCTTCTAAATAAATGTGGGATATCTCCCCTGGATGTCACATTCCGAAGAGTGAAAACCTTTACTGACCAGAAATGGAGCATTTTAATTTTTTTTAATGCATGGCAGTATAGGCCTAAAAAAATATATACAAGTTGGGTTAATAATCATTTACATGTAGTTGTGGCCGTGTCAGACACATTGAAGTATGAAAAATATGGAGTCATTTCAGAATGTTCACGTCGCTGATTCGTTAAATCAATTAGTTTATAATCACCGGCAGAGCCTGCCTTGTCATGTTTTAAAATAATTCTCTAAAAACTGATAAATAATTTATGCATTTGTCATGCACGTTAAATGGAGAAGTGCTTGAAGACAGCATAATTATTATTAAAGTGCAAATGTTAAAAGGTTGACCTTGCAAAACATGAAGCAACATACAAAGCACCAAGACAGCAGAGAAAATCCTAGACAAAATACATCAGCAAACAAGGTAATGTAATAAGTGGACATTTTACTCCATCTGTGTTGGTGTATTGTTACTGACCGCAGAAAGTGACATTGAGTAAACTTATTTGTTTTTATTTCTGGGCCCACGAGGGCGCTATTTGGTCACACGAGGCAGAGCCGTAAACACGAGGGCGCTTTAATTTGTATAATGTTGTATGTGTGTATAGACACCAGACATGCAAGATGACATGCACATGTACAGTAAATGTACTGTACATGCATGCACAACTTTTCTGTCTCTAGTTTTAGACATGCCTTGATGACATCAGTTAATTGATACAAATTATTTGAGTTGACACCCCTTTGAAAGCTCAGCAAAAGTAAGTTCAGTATCATTTCTTCATTAGTGTGAATTTTCATTGCCTTTTGAGTTTTGAGTATAAATTTGTGGACAAATTTGGATCATGTTGTTTAGCCAGCTTGAATAATTTTGACAATTTTCTAGTTTGCCATCTGTCTTTATAATGTTTGTTTTAAAGACTCTGCTTTATTATACAATATTATATGGTTATCTACTGCAAACTCAATTTAGGTATTTTCTGTCTTTATTCCTATAGTTGAAACTTGCTTGATTTTCTGCTTCATCTGGACACTACACTGAACTAAACATTGATGTGACACCATGCCATGAGTTTCAAACTGAGTTTTTTCTGTTGTGGACAAACCCTGTAACACTGAGATGTTACATGCATAGTGATTTTAAAACTCCACAGTCTGCTCGTTCAAGGTAAGTAGGGCAATGTAGGCCCACGGGCACTCTAGTAGAATATAAACAGGTATACACATGTACGTAGGTGTCCTGTCAAAAAATGCCCGGTGCCAAATACCGTAACTATAAATTGTAACTATAATTTATGTATTAATCGGGGTCAATATTTTGATAGGCTTGACGCGACCTTAAGTAAGGACAACTTGGCGAATTTGGTTGTAACGGCAAACTTCAATTATGTAAAGCACAGATTTCGGACATGGGTTGATTTTCTTCTAGTATGTGGGACCGTTTCAATTATTAAGTATACTTGGATAAAAGTTGTCTTTGATTGAAAAAAAGTTAAATATTGTAGTTGATGTGTACATACAAGAATATTTTTAATCCTAGTTTTATGTTGCATACATTATAGAAATTTAATCACTTTCAGTTTTGTTTGGCAAAGGTGCAACAAAAACTTTCAGCCCATTCTTCATTCTGACTGCCTTTCTTTCCATTTCAGTGACCGAGAAAGCTCTATACATGTGCTGAACAACTTCTACCTGTTTGACACAGAGTCGCTGGCATCGAGACACCGGTCTCAGCTGTCTCCCAATGACAAACATTTCATATCTGCAATCGCAACACTCCCTATGGCCACATACCTTCAACGAGACAAAACTTACTATATCCCAGAATGACAAATCTGAAGACACGAAAGTGTGGTTGGAACATTTTGTAGACTGCTTGTACTTTAGTGTATGGTACATTGTATTATTTACTATGAAACGTGTGTAGTGTTGTACAAGCACCGGACCAACATTCAAAACTCTGCCCAAACAATCTTCAATAGCAATCTGCTCTGCAGGTTTTATTCTTAAAAGCAATGGTTGGCCACAAACAACAACATCGTCTGACAGATGGTAATGATTATGTGGACGCTTCAGCGTCGATGTCAGTCGCGAATACATTGAGTACACTGATGATGTGGCTCCAGTCATGCTCTTGTTGGATTCTGAAGGCAAACTCGCCTTCAAAACAAACTGATTATAAATCTGCTCAGGCACGTACTGCGTTCCTTTGACAAACTTCAGCAAAACTCCGTTTTGGTCCTCAAATGTAAACCCGGATATTGCCCAGAGGGGGCCCCAACTTCTAACAGCCTGTGATATATGCATCAATTGGTGGATGTTGAATGACACATGCTCCACACCATACAGATTTTCCATCTGCATCACGAAATCAGAGAGTTGCCTTTCAGCCACGTCGATGGACGTTGTTTTCACTTCATCCATCAACAGAGTATGAATGGCACCAACCAGGAGATCCCAATGCTTCTTGTATCTACGACCCAACACTCCTTCTAGAATGACTGTAGAATAAAACAGCAAAAATGACCGCCATTCATTTGCTTTGAAGTACCTTCTAGTCTTCAAGGAGCGTGGACGTCTCGTTACTTCTTGTGGAGGACAGATTGCCAACAACCGCTCATCAAGCATGCCAATACTTCTCCCTATATACCATGGTGACTGGTGATATGAGGAATCCAACCACAGTGTTGTCATCTGTCTACATATTCCAAGAAGAACTGCATGCATGTAATCTGGGGCAAATCCACTGATCATGTTGAAGTGAGGAAGACGCATCAGTATTGAGGGCCCTTTAACACCAGACACTCTTACACCGGGTCCTTCTTCCAAAGCTTGACCAGCATGCATGTGATGTTCCTCGTCAGTTCGCAAGGGATGCTCCTCGTGCGGATACACTCGTGCATGGCCTTGACCCTTTTCTACCATAACACCTGGATGGTAGCACCAGTCACACCCAAAGCGCCCGTTGAACTGTGTGCAGTTTCTTAGCATTGGCCGACAGACTGTGTCCGCAATACAAACAGCTGCTATAACCCTAGAACGTTTAACCCAGCCTGATTCCCCATCTTTCCACGTCATACCTTCTGCTGCAAGTTGTTCCATTTCCTGTACAAACGGTTTCAAGTAGGTGTCTGTGTGAGGCTTAAGCTTTCCAAACCACAATGTTGTCAACAATCTATTCTGCTTCCTCAAATGATGGGGCAACTCAATCACCAAACAGTGGACAGGCCAAATACAGTAACCACTAGATTTGAATACAGCAGCTCCGTCACAATTCCACTGAAGAGTGACATCGTCAACTCTTAGGCTTGCATCCTTACACAGTCGCTTATACTGCTGTCCCCACATGATATCCCTGAGGGTGCCGCCGTCCACTATTTCATCCCTGTCTACAAGCTTAGCCCCAAGACCTTCATCCTCAAATTTCTGCTTCAGTTGCTCGGCAATAGGGAAGGTCAAAAAGAAATGCCCACCTTTCACATCAGGTGAAAAAGGTTCGTCACAATCCGGACAACCAGTGATACCATCACAGTTCCCTGCTTCTCCAATGTATGTCAAACAGTGTTTACAGTAGTAATGGATCTGAACATGTCGTTTGTAATCTGTGAAATGTTTAAAAAATGAGTACTTTGTCGAAGGGACAACATTACCGTACAAATTTAGTAGATCCAACAAATCCTGCACAGCATCTTTTGACAAATGATGTCGTATGCAATATGCCAAAAGCAAAAGCAAGCTTTGACCCTTTGTGATATCGGACCCTGGTGAAACTGGTTCGTTCATGTTGTCGCGTTCACCCCAGGTAGATGAATCGTCACCATCGTCTGAGATCTGTTGAATTAATTTTGAAAACAATAATCAGTGGAATTCCATTCTTGGTATGTCATATGCTAAATCAAAAATGTGAATTTTCCTTTTTTTCTATGTCGAGTGTAAAAGCTAAACAATTTGAAAGTTTGATGGACGAATTACCCATGCTACTTTGAATGTGACTGTGCACATCAAAAAAATCATACTCACGTTTGTGTTATCTTCCTCAGCATAGGGTCTGTTATGCATAAAACCCCCTTCGGAGTCGACATCATCCCCATCCCCGTCATAACTGGCATCATCGTCATCATAGGTATCCCCGTCGTCATCATCAGAATTATCATCGGAATCATAGATTCTGCCAATGTTAGCTCCCTAGAAGAACACAATTCATAAATAAAAATATTTATATATGCATAGGCTTATGCAAACAAGATTATTAATTAGTCACTGTACAAAGAACATCCTAATTCAATTACATCAGAATATAATTGTTAGCGTGTATCTTTTATTCTCATTTCACAATAATAATTATATTTTTAAGATACAAATGATCAGTTCAGTGATGAATTGTCCTCCTTAAGCTTAAAGGTAATATACTTTTGGTTTTTGTCAAAGAAATACAGATTCATGGGCAAAAAATATCAAGGAAGATACAGTAACATGCAGTCATCTGTGAAAATTTCAGTCCCATACGGTGCCCACTTTTTGAGAAAACAGTGACAAACGATCACAGTTTTTCTCTTTTAATTTGATCTTTAAAAGATCACAAATACTTTGGTTACTTTTTCTGGATAAGTACAGCATTTCAGAACAACGGTATATTTCTACCATTATCATCACCATCTCTATACCCTGAAATCTGTGAAGATTTCTTTTCCGGTTTATGCTACCAAAAGTTAAGTATGATACTACCTTTAATAAAAGTTCTAAGTTTATTTCTGTATTAAATCAGAATATAATTGTTAGTAACAGTCATCTGTGAAAATTGCAGTCCCATACGGTGCCCACCTTTTGAGAAAACAGTGACAAACGACCACAGTTTTTCTTAAGTCTGTTCTGTTTTAATTTTGATCTTTAAAAGATCCAAAATAATTTTGGTTACTGTTTTTACTTTTTTTCTGGATAAATACAGCATTTCAGGCAGAACAAATTGAACGGTATGTTTCTACCATCACCATCTCTATACCCTGTATTAGTTATTGATAAATCTGTGAAGATTTCTGTTTCGGTATGCTACCAAAGTATGATACTACCTTTAATAAAAGTTCAGTTTATTTCTCTATTAAATGAATGTTCCACTGACAAAGTTGAATTGTCATATGCAGGTTCTTGCAACGAATAATACACAACTTGACAGTGAATTAGTTTCCAGCCATTCAGCTTGAGTTTGCAATATGTATTAAATTGGCCCTTGAAATATGCGAGTACTAATAATATGCTGTGCGGTAATTTACACATTTTGATTCATTGTCGGGCTGTTATAGGAATACGATCTTAAAAAGAACACCTATACGATTAGCACGTGCACAGATTTAACTAAAACTCTGCACTGCGGGTCTACTAAAAATGGGAAGGGTATAAGGTTTACCTGGACTACGACACGATTCATATCCTGCACCCTTGCTTGATTTGAATTGGCCTCAACTTCATCATCATCACTGTCGTCAGGCAACTAGACAAATTAAACAGTCGTATATTATTAGCGTCTTGAATGAGAATTCATTCGCGTAAAGTATTAGAGTTTTATAATTGTGAAAACAATTCCATATTAAAAACGATAAAGGTAAGTTCAATTATAAGGATTTTAACATGGAAATTGAATTCCGATATAATTATTACAGTAACACTATTCAACACAAACACTTACAATTGAGGATTCGCAATTTGACGTGTCTTGAAGAGAGTCGGAGTCTTCATGAACATCGTCATCATCAAATGTTTCTCCGATCTGACAATCCTGTTATAGTATGATTGATAGACATAATAAATATCGCTGACTGTAAAAACATTAGGGGAACAAAGTTGAGAAAACATTATTATGAGGGGGACATAATACTTTGCATCTTACGTGAATATCTGAACTATATAGACAAGTGAGCAATGTGTCCTATCATCTGACTATGATAGTGATAATAATGGTAGTAATATAGGTTTTCCCAGTGAGCGGCCGATTTCATTTTCACGGATTAGTGTTGACGTGATTTTGCCTCCTCGGTTGAAACCATCAATTGATTTCACTTTGATGCATCTGTATTTATATAGCATAGCATTGCATTCAATTAAATTCATGCAACAGTCATTCAGTTTCAGCATGCAAAATCGGCATTTATTTAGCACGTTGTCAAAAGCCGTTGCGAATTTGAATGTTGTTTGAATGGAATTTTAAATTGAAAGATTATGAATTGTTTTATTCGACTAATGCTTGTGTACATGGTTAAACATGAAGTTAAATCGGATGACTGTTTTTGAGGTGCTTTGCAGTTTAACGCGAAATGGAATGACGCAGCGTTTAAATTGTCAGCTCATTGGCCGAAAATGACAGGGAAACCTATAATAATTGAGTTGTACCTTCAATCACAGTTATACCATGCACATGTATTCAGTAAAAACAAACCTTGTATCGATATTGTTTTCACAAAAATAAGAGTTGTCAAAATAAAAAAAAGTCAATGCATGTATATATTGAACCCACCGTGACTGTATTCTGTAGTTGCCATTCAGGTTGCCGATGATCATGGCAAAACCTTTTCAAGGAATTCATGCTTGTCCTTGGCACTGGGACATTCAAGTCAATCAGGTAGCGCTTGTATGAGCCACGGCGGACCTCAGGTTGATTATTTGTGGCTGTCATTCTGCTGGAGGACTGCAATAAGGAATGCAAAACGTTTAATACTTTATCATTATGCAATCGTCAGATTTTCTATCATTATTCAATCGTTAGATTTTCTTCTGTAAATTGTATATAGGCCCCCCTAAGGAGGCCTACCCTCATATCGCAGTACTTTACGCGTTTTCGATCAGGTTAGAAATTGCTCCCTCAAGCTTTTTAAAGTTTCCCGTGCACGTAAGACAAAAGATTTCATAAATCGTGTGACTAAACAATCTAAGCTGAAGTCTCCGAAAACGTGCATGTGTTTTGAGATAAAAAAAAAATGGCCTCTTAATGCCATGGCTTCAAGACGATACATCATTCCTCCCTTAGTTTATTGTAGAAAGTGTATATTTTGCCGGCACTGCCATTCTTCCAATTGGGCAATTCTTGATCGATACGTCACATCGGCCTTCTTTCTCTCAAGGTTCTTTTGCGGGAGGTATAGGTCTTGGGACGTTCTAAAACTGCAAATTGGCCAATCAGAGTAAGGGAACGGCAAAAAATAGTATTTGCAGCAAGAATGTCGGTGTCGGCGAAAATAATGTGCACTGCCTTTATTGTTCCCTTTATAGGCCTACATTTATTAAGTTTTGTTTAGCCTATGTTAATCTTTCGACTTTGTATGTTTAGACCTAGGCCCTACCTAATTATGCCTAACAAAAGTTAGTAGGCCTAATACTAGCCTAAAAATAGGCCCTTTATCTTTATAATGCTAGACCCTATACTCTATAGGCCTACAGCAAAATGAATTTGAATTGAAAACAACAAACTTCAAAGCCAATTACGTGTACACGGGACGAGTTGATCGTATATAATTTAAGTGTTAACTTACCTATAATTTTCACTACCGACAGATGGCTGATTGCGGCAGCAGAAGTTGAAAACGGGTGAAAACGCTCTTCGTCACGTCCAGCCCATGTGAACGTGCACGTATTTTTGATGAAGAAATGCGTACGTGTGTCCATATGGATTGCGTTTAACTACGCGCAGAGGGAGTCGCGCAAGGCATCCTAAGTGTTGATTGTCTAATCACGTTTCTATAACGCGCTATTTTTGTGCGCGCGCGCCATTATTTGAAATTGAAGAAACGCACGTTCGCGCTTGTACATGTATGTACGTACCAGCTGACTCAGAGTTTGATTACGGCACAATGGAGAGGTGTAAATTTGTACTCCTCGAATTCTTTGCTGAATCACCAACAACTGTTGATATCGCGGAAACGTCTTGGTTGGAAGACGAAATTAGAGATGACAACTATAAGAGCTGGATTGGAGAAGAAGTTATTTGCAATTGGCGGTCTGGGAAAGCTGCTACGACAAACACGAGTTTGTGTACCACCACCAGTATAAAGAGATGTCCAGCTAAAGTCTTGTGCTTCAGTGGTAAGCTATGCTAACGTTAGGCCTAATGTTAGGCGTGTGCCAAGCTCTTGTAGAATTTTGAGAGAACCATGTGAAAGAAAAAATGGTGGGTTAGCACAGGGCATATAGGCCTAGGCCTACAACTGTTTTAACGTTATAGTCTAATAAAACACGATAGCAGGGCCCTGTATAGGCTACGTCGTGGTGGCCTACTCGAACATAGCCCTTACTCCTAGGCATAATGAAGGCTATAGGCCTATATACCGAGGATTGTAACTTGTACATTCCGAACCTGCATATGCCCTACCTCGGCATAGAGCTATCTTTTTTAAGGCCTACGAGATTGTGAATGACGAATTCCGTTTGAAATGCATAAAATAGGCCTAAATCCTGAGCATGCTGAGGTTTTGTCTCAGTTCTAGTAAAACGCCAGTCTCGGCCCACTGGGAACGGAGACTGGCGTTCAAACCAAAGCTAAGCCTTTTGCCTATATCTCTAGCCGTAGGCGTAGGTGTTAAGGCACATAACGATACTATGCCTAACGTTAGGCCCTTATGGACTTCGTGACCAGGCGAATAATTAAAACGTTTTTGTTTGATTTTTTTTTGTTACTATCAGACCACTTTGTACCCTTCCTATATAAACCACACTCCCCCCACGCCTGTCCTCCCTAATCATCCGGACCCCCTTTTTGTTCTGATCCTCTCGTCCATTATGTGTATAGGCCTATCTTTATTTGCATATTCTTGTCCTCTTTGATAATGCTCCTGCCCGGCATGATCGAAACGTCAGGCCCTCCTAACTCCGAGTAGGCCGAGGCCTATTTAAAAAAAAAAATTCAGGTCATTATTTTTGGTAGATGAGCAGTTTGCAGCAGTTTATTACTTTGTGTAATCTTTATTTACGTTTGAATTTACTTTTAGGCAACAAAGTGGTGCTTGCAAGCAAACGCAACTTATACACCTCATCAGGCAAACTGGAGAGCAACAGCAAAACCCTCGGAAAAGGTAGCAGGACTAAAGTTCCAAACAAAAAATATGTTTCGGAAACGGAGTCTGAAGACAGTGAGGTATGCAGTCAAATACAGATTGCTAATTATAAAAATTAATTATTATTCAAATCGCCTCCATCTGTTGATAGTTCTCTGAGGTTGATACTTTTCTGAGGTGAATTCCTCTCACTATCTCACTATAAAACTGCGTTTGCTGTGCAGCTATCGATCGATGGCTCTTTTATTTTTTTTTTTTATATAGCGAGATAAACCCGGTTATTATTTTCTTGACAATGTGGATGTATCTTTTCAGGACACCTACAGGCCCGTACAAAAGAAGAAACGAGCCAATTGGATGGAAAAGAACGGGGGAAAAAATGACAAGGTATGTCACTTATAATGCTTGCAGTGGGCTGAACGATGCTTTTTGCATGATTGAGTTTAATATATGTGCATTTTAAATGGACCTTGAAAAATATAGCCACTACTTTCGTACCAGACATGCACAAGCTATACACAGAACGATGAAATGAAAGACAATATTATTTGAATTTCAGACAACCTTCAGAGAGGAGACGCCGAACGAAACCACCATAACAATAAATCAACTAAACAGGACCATCAAAGAACTGCGAGTGCAGAAATCCCTACTCGAGAGAAAGGTGGAAAGTCTCACTGACGCCTTGTCCTGTTTGGAAAGTAAGTATACTTGCATACCAAAATCTTAATTAAAGGTATAGTATCAACATACCGAAACAAATCTTCACAGATTTACCTATAACATACATGGTATAAAGATGGTGATGGTAGAAACATACCGTTCAAATATTTCTGCCTGAAATGCTGTATTTCTCCAGAAAAGAGTCAACTCCAGTGACAAAAATGATTTTTGAACTTTTAAAGATGTTGGTTATTTCCAATATATGCGGTGAATGTTATGTTCTTATTAACTCATTATTTGCTTTTTCATAGATTCCTTTGTCTATTTTGCTCGCAAAATTTAATCGATTAAGTGCAATGTAAGTTCATGTTAATTGCAAACCTGAATGGATCCTCAATAAGGCACATTTCCTGTCATGTGAAGAGTCTAACATAAATAATTATTACATGTAATTCTTTCTGGAGATCTACCAGCACTTCTTAATTCAATGAAGGAGCTGAGGAGTAGGCCCCCTAGTAGGAGAGAGCCACACAAATCGGTACCTGACATGCCTGAGCCACCAGCAAAAGCCAATCCGATCCATTCTTCAGATGAGGTAGGATGCATGGTGGCAGATTAATGCATGCTTGATGATTTTGTTTATACTTTTCATGGTTTTCACCACTTTAGTGCCAGTAACGTTATGACGAAGCGATTGCTTATTCACACATGCATGATACTTCGTCAGTGTTTTCCATGAACGTTATTGAAAAGATCGTCCGTATTGTTTGTACTGTACAGTGATAATTTACAATTTCACACGGCGAAATATGACATTTAAACCTTGGAATGCAACTGCAACTAATCATGCGTGTATTATTATATTTTTTTATTCATATAAAGGTTACTCTACATGCAGATTTGACGGTCCCTAAAGCTATTAAAAACATGTGGAGTTCATCCAACCTGCAGAAGTATGCTTCAGACTGTCTACTTTACTTCTTTAGCCGAGAGCAACTGGCAACATGCTCACTTTCGGGATCGTGCTGCAATGCTCATAAAGATAAAGAAGTGAAGCCAGCTCTGCCAAAGAATATAATTATGCCCTTGATCGGTGAGTAATGTTATTAGTATATAGCAGATATAATAAACCCATGCATTAGTTTTTTTTAAAGCAAATCCAATGCGTCTTGACCTCAAGATAGTGGTATCAAGCCTCCGATCATTGTGACAGTTCAAACATTCACCAAACGGACTCGTGGCCAATACAAATCTATAGTATCTAATAACACAAATTGAAATGACAAATTCCAATAGGCATTTCTTTGTATTATAGGCCTATATGTTCGTTTATGTGTGTGCATTTGTGGGGTGTGTGTTTTTGTGTTGTTCCTTTCGGTTTTCATATTGTCATTATTGTTTCAATAAATAAACATTGTATGATAATGGTTTGTTAATTCCTAACAGCTCACATGAAGGCAGCGTTCAAGGTGGAAGAAGGAGCAGTGAAGCAGGCGATCAGGGCAAAGCTGAACACCGAGTCAAAACTAAGATCCAGACAGTGCATAAAACATTCAGAATGAGTCAATTGTCAGGTTTTTTCTATTACAAAAAAAATTAAAAAGCAGGAAAATGACCGCTTACGCTTCAATTATAGTGATATAATTAGGCCATACATATTTTGTGTGTGTGAACACATTGTTTCTTTAAGAAAGTGATACGTCGATGCTAATGACCAAAAAAAGTTGAAGACAAAGTCACTCCTTTTTCCTAAATTCCTAAATACTTCTTTTGTTAAATAGCATAAATTGTATAGGGAAACCTGTAAAAAGTATGTTTTTACGTCCAGACTCCTTGTCATGATTGTGCATACTGTGTGGGAGATTTTGCTGAGCATTCTGTGCGTTCGCGCAAGGCAAATGCTAAAATTACCAGATGTCTTTATAAGCTGTTTAAAGGTGCTATATACTTCGGTAGCATACCGAAACAAATCTTCACCGGCCTATAACTATTTCTAGGGTATACAAATGGTGATGGTAGATATATACCATTAACATCTTTCTGCCTGAAATGTATTTATCTAGAATAGAGTAAACGACCAAAATAAACAAAAACAATTTTGATCTTCGGAAGATAAAAAATAACGGTGAAACTTTTTTTTTAAATACCGCTGGCGTCTCTCACTGTTGTCTAAAAAGTGGGCACGGTCAGGCCAGAACTGGGAATGTCACAGATGATTGTTACTGTATCTTTCTTGAAACATATGCCCATGAATCTGCATTTCTTTCAATACAAAGTATGTTGTTTACCTTTAGACATCCCTTTTGACATGCTCTCCAATAATAGGATTAGCCAAAATGACTGAAGTATTAATTTCTATGAATGTAGCACGATGGAATATAATTCCTAATTTTAACACTTGTGGAAATACCTTGAATAACTCAAAACGAAATAGTGCTTTTATTTTATGTTTTAAGGTAAGTAAAATTATTATTTTACAGTCCTGAACAAAAAGAAATTCAATTCCAAGTTACCACAAAATAATGTACTTGACCGGAAGGGCGTATGCCAATTATTCTCATGTAAATTGTTTTGCCATGTGTTATCATATTAAAGAAAAAATGGCTACTATTATTTTGCCTTTATTTTCCACATTGGCAAGGAAAAGTAACTTGTTAGATTTAACAGTTTATAGAGTTCGAGAAATGTCACCACTTAAAGATGAGTTTTAACAAGGATATGACAACTTGAGGATAGACTTCACTTGACATTTTCAAGACTTTCTTTGGACTAAACTTAACCTGATTAAGTGTTGACATTCCTCAAATGTTAGTTTTCTTCAACACTTTGATTGTAAGCTTGAGAGTTTGGACAGAAGTTTATATATAGTTTATACCGAATATTTTAATGTTATCGTTACATGAAAGTGAGTTCCAGACGTGTTATTATATTGTATACTTGAAACAAATTGAATTTGATAGTAATACGAAACGATGAAACCTTCAATTTTTACGTGTTCCAATCTTCTCTCATTTGTTTTGAAGTTGTTTATTCTTAGATTTTTTGAGGTACACAGATTCCGATCCAGTTTTGAACTTGTTCATCTCTTGAATCTCTTGAATCTTGATTGATGCTGTCAATAATATTGCATATCTTCTCGAGTAACAATCCACAGGAATTGTCGATCGAAAAGTACTCTAACCGTATACTAGAGGATTCCACCGGCTGGAGGATTGGTCCAGAAAAGTGTGTAGGAATCCTTCAGAAATGCTATAGGAATTCTTTAGATTAATATAAAGGATTCCTATAGACAAAATCCTATAGGAAATGTATGTAATCCTATAAGAATCTCACAGAAATGCTATACGATTCTCATAGACAAATCCTATAGGATATGTATGTAATCCTATAAGAATCCCATAGAAATCCTATAGGAATCCTTTAGCAATTCCTGTACATAAATCCTATAGGAAGTGACGAAAAACCTATAAGAATCCTATAGGATTCCATTAGGATAAGTCTTTTAGGATCCTATAGGATTTTTCTTATAGGATTCCTATAGGACTTTTTTGTAAGGGCATACTTACACAACCACAGCAATATAGGCCTAACCATGATAACTAGGGCTGCAAATTGCTTTATCAGTATTTATAATGCTCCATTTTAAACATGTACTTGTGGGTCATAATGTATGATACCTTCTCCTGCACATTCAACCAGTTCAGTAATCAATGACTAAACAATACACTAAGCCAGTACGAGTACGAGTACAACCTCAATCTAATTCACCATGTAACAAGCCTTCACCAGCACCATACCGTGCTCCACCCAATTTACTTACGTCCATGATCCAACTGCGTGACACTGTTTCTCGGCTCCCCCATTCTGACCAGAAAATACTCGACGATTCACCAACAATATATGACAGAGAAATGGTCCTAAGATGAATTCAATCTTTAGCCAAAACCTGCCAAAGAAGATATGCGTTGATACTGATTACTGTGATGGATTTAGGTGCAGCGGAAAAATCACTAGAGCACGATTAATGCACTTCACTTTACACACAACTGCTTGCACACTGTGTATGCATAATATATAGCAATGTATACACACACTATTATTATGGCGTAGTATACTGTCATGGCCCTGCTTACTACACAAATCTCCTAAGCGTGACATTTCTGTCTTGATAAAAACAGGATTAACAACCAAATTTTCCATGTGCTATGTATCACTTGTGTTTATTATTAGTTGTTGTTTGCTGACCATGAATATCAAATGTAATTGTTTTAATTATGGGTTGTTTTATTGAGTGGAACATTTTTATGCTAAGCAATTTTGTGTGCTTAGCAGCTCCATGATAATGTGATGACGTAGGATGTATGTATATAGCGTCCGTTCGTTTGTGTGTGCAGTGAGCTATGGGACAAGTATACCATCATTCATCATCATGCCTCTTTTGTTATGTAACCAAGGTAAAACTCACGTGAGTCCTTGCTGTCAAAAGCTGAATAGCAAATAGCAACGGGAAAGGTAATGGAAAGAGTGACTATATAGTATTCTGAGGAATAGTAATACAAGTGGAAGGCAAAAGGAAGAAATTTGTTGGGGAAACCGAAAGACCGATGACATTATGGTTTAATTATGCACTCACAACTTCCTCATACTGCGAATGCATGTCCTCAATGAAGATGAGTTTTTGCATAGGCCTAAAGATTTGGGGCGGCCAAGACTTAGACCAAACACTCATCATAACAATTTGGACACCTCATCAACTCAGCATAAATTTACCCCATATTTTATTATTGTCAAAACACAGATCGAGTACAATTTTCATCTTTATTATCATCTTTATCTCCATAGTTTTATGGCATACCGGATAATTAAACTTTTAAAGGTAGTATATCATACTTTGGTTTTTATCAAAGAAATACAGATTCATGGCCAAAAATATCAAGACAGATACAGTACCAGTCATCTGTGAAAATTTCAGTCCCATAAACGGTGCCCACTTTTTGAGAAAACAGTGAAAAACAGCCACAGTATTTCTTAAGTCTTTTCTCTTTTATTTTCTTTTAAAAGATCAAAAGATTATCGGTCGTTTTTTTACTAATTTCTGGATAAATACAATGTACACCATTTCAGGCGAAAAGATGTTAACGGTATGTTTCTACCACCACCCGATCTTCATACCCTGTAAGTTATATACGTAAATCTGTGAACAGTTCTGTTTTGGTCTCTTACCAAAGTATGATGCTACCTTAAAGCAATAATTATCAATTTAGAACACTTTTTCAATTACAAGTATATAAATAACAGAAAGAGAAAGTAATCGGTGCAAAGCTTGGAGTTAGGTGGGCCTGGCCCGTTTCGATCAGCACTGATATTTATCGAAGGCTAAACAAACCTTCGGTGAAGATCCTGCTAGGATCGAAACGCGTCAGGCCCTCCTAATTCAGGAGGTCATTATTTAATTTTAGTGGCTGATGAGTAGTTTCCAGCAGTTCCGATTACTTGTACATGTATTTAACAAAAAACGCAACATTTAAGACACATGCAATGGGAGACTTCCGCATGCTCACTACACTGTATTGCGTGCGCGTGCCTTGACTTGAAGACCGACTCTCAAAAGTCTCCCATTCTGTTGAAAATGGAAGACGTTGTTTAACTATTTTTGTACAGTAAAAAGAAAAATGGCTAAATCCCAGATCATTTTCCGTTTTGAGAAGAGGATTTGAAAATGCTTCAGGGCATCCATTTCTGAAATTGCTTCCCCTTATTCAAAATAATATACTACCCATGACGTCACCCGAGTCAACTCCCGGTGACTCGAGTCAACTCTGATGTGACTCAATTCCTGAGTCAATCCTTCAAGTTGCTTGAAAAGTTGGGTAAAAAACTCCGATGCACTAAGATTGATCTTAAGTGTGAAATGATTTTAATTGCTAAGCAAAGTGATGATACTGGCAACTGATCTTAAGATTAACCTTGGTGTTTGGTGAAATCCAGCCATCAGTAACCCAAGTCATCCCGGCTGACTCTATATTATGAATATTAAAAATTGCCACGATGATCACCAAAATAATGGAATTCAATAGGAACAAACCATCATGTATAATCGATGAAATCCTCAGAGTGGCTTTTTTATCTCGCAGTCTTAATTGATTGGAGTGGATAGTCAATAAGTATATAACGCAAGGACGTTGGTATAGGTGTGGATAGAGTCTCAGGGATTATATAGGTGTGGACACTATAATAGAACATCCTGACGCAAGAGGGCGTTATCACTAACGACCCTGGGTGCACAAACTGCACAACACAAACAAAATGACCCCTACTCAAGCAAATTTAACTTGAAAGACAATATATAACGGCATTAAAAAGACTAAATATATGGACTGAATTTTTTTTTTTTTTATAAAGTACGATTAAATTTACGGACAAAAGCAAACTTTATACATTCAATGGATGAGGCATCTTGCTCAAATCAAGCGTTAATGTTCAATAGTTTATTTTCAAAGCACGTGATATTTGAATTATTGTTAAATGAACAGTTTGGAAATGGATTTTGTGTAGACAAAAGTTGCTATCAACTTCAAGAAAACAAATCTTATCAATTAATAATGAATACCGATGGAGAAGAGTAAACAAAATTGAGACCTTCCTCCAATCAAATTACCAGTCTAGAGTATTTCTGGTTCATGCATAGTATAGGGACCCCGTTCCCTTAAACCTAGCCTGTTGGTTAACTGCTACTTCTTCATCATACCGGACAGGATGTCAATGGGCAACGGGAAGATGATGGTGGAGTTCTTCTCAGCCGAGATGGAGTTGAGGGTCTGCAGGTAGCGGAGCTGCAGGGCGTTGGGTGACTCTGCGATGATGTCAGCGGCCTCCTTCAGGGCGCGGGACGCATTCTGCTCTCCCTCGGCAGCGATCACCTATACAGTGAACAAGAAATTAATAACATCCACCATCAATGAGACGCCAAATATTAAGTTTGAATGTGTGACATTCTCCTTGGGTAATGTTCCCCTGCCAAGCACTTTATTATTATCATGGATTTGGATTTGGTGAGATAATCCTTGACATTACCTTGGCACGAGCCTCCCTAGACGCCTCGGCCTCGGCGGCCATGGCACGCTGCATCTGCTTCGGCAGACGAACGTCCTTACTGAAAAACAAAGAAACAAACAAACATCTTCAGCTCGTCAACAAAGTCATGTCAGTGTCCTGATAAAAACGTTTTGTACGGAAATCAAATGTTATCCATACGCTCAAAAATAATATACCTTTCTGGTAAATTGGTAATACTGTACACCTACAATGTACTGAGTTCAGCATTGAAAACTTCGATGTGACGATGCATGACCCAGTGTCATGGAAGACACCGTAGAGATAAGACAGATTGCTGGAGATTGGTAGCCAAGATGTTATCTTGGTGGGTTTTCGTATTACTAAAATTGGTCAAGACGTCTTCAAATAGCCTCGCGTAAAAGGAGCATGATAGGCCTAAATGTCCGGTGGGTTTTCTGCACGTCAGAGGACATTTTGTAAGTGTGGTCTTTTGGCTAGTTTGACTTCTGCGAGTCGCCACTTCAAATTCGCGCCTTTAGTGTCACTCACATCTCGACTCGCTCCACCTTGACCCCCCAGGGGTCCGTGGCTTCATCCAGGAGAGATTTCAGGGTGTTGCTGATCTCATCCCGGTGGCTCAGCACCTCAGCCAGGGTCTTGGTGCCCAGGACGTTGCGCAGAGTGGTGGCGGCAAGCAGCTCAGTGGAACGCTTGTAGTTCTCTACGTTCAGCACGGCCATGGTGGGATCCTGGACGCGTATGTACACCACGGCATCTACGGTGACCGTCACACTGTCTTTGGATAGGATCTGTAATAATGTCAGTAATAGTCATTACATTCTATGAAAAGCGAACAAAGAAAAATTTAATCAGGGAGCGAGATTAAAACTAGTTTACGCGATAGACGCACTCGCCGTAAAGCGAGCAAGCGTCTATCACATTACATGCGTGCAGATTGATTATGCAAGCCAACCAAGCACTGACCTCTAAGTTTTGACCAATCAACATCCTCGGCCTCCGTCACGACCCAGACGGAAAAGGTCTCAAAACAGATCTGATTGGCCGATGTGCCATGTTGCATAAAATTTGCATGCACGCACGTATCAGACGTTAGTACGTAGTGCAGTGGCGCGGGCACGGAGATAGAACGGGTGATACTCAGACTCAAGATTCGAACCATCGAACTCCGGAATACCGTACCGGCGCTCCACCAACTGAGTTATCCAGCCCTATATGTTGGTGTTGTCCCTATACTCAATAATTTTTGTTGGTAGTTGAGATCTAGTGAAATGATGCTATTATCATACTCACATAGTACTGCACGTCCCAAGTTGTCAAAGTGCACTGAATGTTACTAATTTTTTTTATTGACTTAATTTGAAGTATTTTCATGAGAACATTATCTGTCAGACTTGTTTAACAATACCCGAGCTATGGCATCCATGATACAGCGCACCTAAACTAACAATATACTGTGAAGATAATGAGGTGTAACTGGTTGTGTGAAGATTACAATTTTCATTGGAAGGATGGTTCTGGGGTAAACCCAAGTAATCATTAGCTCGACGTGTTTTATCCGGCACGACTGTCTCTTTAGACGGGAATGGTTCCGGACAAGAACCAGAGCTTTACCCTGACCGTATGGAAGGAATGTCTGTATACGCGGCGAACGAACCAATCTCTAACTTTGGTTCCTAATTCCCGGAGCCATAATTCATTGAGTGTGGTTCGGCGCGTGGTGTCAGTGCAGATCTATGAGCCTAGCCAACCAAACTGTGATACCTCCTAATTCTCAGGCTCTACATCTGAGGTCAAGTTGAGTGACGCCTGGCAGTATTATTATGCACCAGGGGCGTATAAACTGCATGTATACGTGTGTTATAATTATGCATATTGCCCCAGACTTGTCAGTCATCGTCATGGTGCACGATTCCATCACGAATCAAGTTATAGCTTCGGTCAACTGAGCATTCCTCGTTATATCGACCATAGCCGGTGCACCATACGTACATGCTGACACGCCCAGTTGTGAAATGACCAACAGCGACCTCAAGCGGCTAGCTATACCAAAATATACATGTACATAATTATGTAAGGAATGGTGTGTTCTGAAAGATGAAGGGTGACCCCAAACCTCTTGTGGAGGCACATCGAAGGATAAGGTCCTGAGATCCACGACTCTGAACTCGTCCAGACAAGGCAAGAGGAAGAACAATCCTGGGCCCTTAGGCCCACCAGGCAGCAGACGACCAGCACGGAAGATGATGGCTCGCTCATACTCTGCCACAGTCTGAAATAAAACAAATAGCCACAATAAGAACATAATTATTGTTCCAAATAAAACATTAACAGTTGTCATATTGCAAAACGTCAACATTGCTGAAGCTTTCCAGACGATTTAGGGGGTATACAAACGGAGGCTCAGGCTCAGAAACCGGCTCCTTTGTGATTCCATTCTAAAATAACGGGTATCAAAATAGAGGTTTTTGGCTGCATGCGGTTCTGACTGAAGTAGATTCTCTGGTTTGAACAAGAAAAACAGAGTTTCAGCTTCAATGAAAAACCACAACCTATATTTTCAGCATGGATGACAGAGCCTAAGCCTCTGAGCCTGAGCCTCAGTTTCGTCAAGTGTGTTCCCGAGATCTTTTCCCTGAAAAGTACATAGGCCTACATTATTTTTTCTCGGGCTACCACTTATTTCATAGGCTTTCCAAAAAGTAGTGACAACAAAAAGGAGAGATTTTGTTATCGACATGAACAGCCCAGAATACTGAAATACCAACTGGACAAAAAGCAGCCTTTCATGCTTCAGAGATGCGTGACTATAATCATCGGTAATACCAAGATTTTCCTCATTTTTCTCAAAATCACTCGGCCAAATGAAGGAGTCAAATTTGACCCTGATGAAGAAGACACAAATTATAGTCTAAGTCCAAATATTGCACGTGCTGTTTAGAAGCGAACGGTCGAGAAAAATTACCTTGATACAGGAGCAGAGCGAAAACGGGAAAGTCAAGACGACGATAACGTAGGAAAGACCCATGAGGATGTAGGTGCAACAGCCCAGTCCATCATCCTCGCTACCTACTGAAATGCCAAAAAGGTAACACAACAGGTATTAGACAAAAGCGACCAGACTTACAAGAGTATTAACGCTGAAACGATTGAAAGAAACTAAAATGTTAATATCCGTTCTTAACTGAATAAAGGAAACCAAAACCTATAAAACTGGACTACCAAATCTCAACCGATAAAATGTTCTTGGAGTTAGAGGGTCTTACGCGCTTATAGCAGTACCCTAGGAGGATCTGTAACGAAGGCTAAAGTCGAATCCTATATTATATAACTCCAAACATTTTTATAAATTTTAGGTCATTATTTTGGCAGTTTGAAGCTGCAGTTTATTACTTGCATCAAATCAATATTCATTAAAGATAATATCATACTTTGTTTTTTTGTCAAAGAAATGCAAATTCATGTGCAAAAATATCAAGACAGATACAGTAACAGTCATCTCTCAAAGTTTCAGTCCCAAGCGGTGCCCACTTTTTGAGAAAACAGTGATCTTTTAAAAGATCTAAAAGATTTTTGGTCGTTGTTTTACTAATTTCTGGTTAAATACACAATTTCAGGCGGAAAAATTTTAACGGTATATGTTTCTACCATCACCATCTTCATACCCTGTGTGAACAGTTTGTTCAGTTCATCCAAAAGACGAAGTCATGACACATGGACGTGACATGACTTTGAACATTATACAATGCCTCTCATAAGTTTTAGCTTCAATTACAAAATTCTGGCCTTGCTGAAAATCATTTCAACCTCTGTATACCACGTCCGTCTTGACGAAATCAAGCTACCAACGTTGACAATCGTTGGCTTTTGAAGATTGGGAAACCGAAAGGGGTAATAGGCCCGTTGTCACAATTTTATTTTGTCCCTGCTCGATTTATATAACTTTAGCTGACAATATTTTACAGGTGGCGTTTTATATTGGATAAGGGGTGTTATATTGGTTAAGACCAAGTTGTGGAGACTATAATTATGGCCTGTACCAATCAACACCAATTTGACCGGATTTCTAACCCACCGTGCATGAACTATAGTCTATACCGTAGGACTCGCTTGCAATTATGAACGGCACGCATCAATCATACATACCTGTCTGTAGTCTTGCCGATGAGTTGTCCACTGAATTACCTCCCATGTTTTTCATAGGAACGTTCTGTGCTGACATGTGTAACTTGAAGCTTCAACCACAGATAATTTTCCTCTTTTTGGTGTAGGTTTCGTGACGAATCGGCAGTCTGTCCTTCTTGAATGAATGTCCCAACATCTAAAATGCCGAGTTTTATAAACAAGTTCGGACTGTGAGTTTTGTACACAGATTACAAAAATAATGCAATTCAATCTGATAATAAAACTTATCCACCTTTGCGTACAGTAGCATTGAACTTCCGGTCCCAACTCTAAAACAACTTTGGAATAGCGCGCTGAGCAATTATCATGGTTTCCGGGTCTATTTGAAGTCACTTGCTAAAGGCTTGGCGGCGTTAATGTTTAACCCTGCAGTTAAACCTGTTTGCAATTGTTACATAACTAGTTTCTTGTTATAAGTACGCCCTTTTATAAAGAGCTATAAATCCCTCGGCATGTGAGCAATGATCATGACTAGATTATGCGCTTTATTTTATAGCAAAGCCCTTAATGCAAATAGAAAATGCATACCGTATCAGGTGTTCAATATATATTATAATGTATAAGTAATTATCATTGGGCTCACGGGAGGTAGCAGAGTGAAGGTCATAGGCAATAAACATGTTATGTTGAATGAATATGAATACCTTAATAAATAGAAACCCTGTCGTGTGTTCTCCATATAACTCGAGTTATACAAAGGATAACCCATCGCATCCTAGGCATCTTATAGGTAATATCATACTTTGTTTTTTGTCCGTAAGAAATACAGATTCATGGACAAAAATATCAAGGACGATACAGTAATAGTCATCTGTGAAAAGTTCAGTCCCATACGTTGCCCACTTTTTGAGAAAACAGCGAAAAACGGCCACGCTATTTCTTAAGTGTTTTCTCTTTTATTTTTGATCTTAGTTTTAAAAGATTAAAAAGATTTCCGGTCGTTGTTTTAATAATTTCTGGATAAATACAGCATTTCAGGCGGAAAGAAATTAACAGTATGTTTCTACCACCACCATCTTCATACCCTGTAAGTTATACGTAAATCTGTGGCAATTTCTGTTTTGGTCTCTTACCAAAGTATGATACAACCTTTAAGTCCTACGATTGATAGTAAATTATGATGAGTTTGGTGAAATGATCCACTCTTGATTGGGGAAAGACTTGTAACGAATGTTATTGAGATTTGTGTGGCGTTTATTATTATTTGAGTGCATGTTCGCCATTCTGTCTTTCGAACAAAACTGAAATGATGTATCTACGCGGTATCGGGAAGTTGTACAGATTTAAATCACGAATGACCACAAACCTAAGGATTTATATTTATTTGCAGTACAAAGACACCCTAATGTAAATACTGCCCCAAACCATGTAATGGAAGAAATGAGTCACAAATTATAACCCCACCCAGACACGTTTTGTAGTAGGGAGAGCCTGTGTGAATGTCACTTTACCATTAGATAAAAAGAATATAATGTGGATATATGATGCGAGGGGCGAGGATTTGTTTCTTTAATTGCACCGGTATAAAGAGACCCTAAATGCGAACATAGCCCGGCCGGCAACCTGGAAGAAAATGACTCACAAAATATGTGAATATGTATCATCCGATCCCCACCCAAACATGTTCTATAGCAGGGCAAGGAATGTAACTCAAAATTCCATTATCGCAAAGCTCTAATGCCGACTTCAAAAAATATACCCAGCAAGGACTGCAAGGCCCAAACTTCAATCACGTGCGCCCTATCCTTTCTCCAATCCTGTGGGGACATTCGTTTAGCTCCCCCGGGTCAACACTAGTCAACCTCGTCCCCATTCTCTCGTTTGTTTAGTGCAGTAAAACATGACCGTACCCAGTAAAGGCTGACCCGGGGGAGCTAAACGAATGCACCCTGTATGGTCCAAACCTTAATTGCAGTCTTAATGGAGCCCAAACTTGCGACGAATGTAGCCCAAAAGTGAAGCAAGTGCCAGCAGTCTTGGGAAAAACAGGGCCTTTACAAAATGAGGCTTGCGGCTAGGCTTGGGATTTATTTTTCTACCGCCATTTTGTATCCTAAAATGAAATGAGTGGCTTGAGATACACAGCGAAGCTGAAGCCTTTTTTTGGCTTCATCGTGTGGCCTAATTCCTTCGTTTTGTGGGCCTCGACTTGCGAATTAAGTCACAAGCCTAGCCTCAAGCCAGGTTTACTAAAAACCTGAGCCTCCATTTCGTAAACCCCATATGTATAGAAGCCTATAAGCGCTTCCTCCCTATCTCATAAATATTCATACACTAGGTTATCTACTGGAGTTACGCAGGTGCTGGAATGTACAAGACACCCTAAAATCACGTAAAAATCAATCTCAAAGTCCAGACAATGTCGTCTATTTCTACTGAGCAATTTTTATTAGAGGCCTGCATATCCGGAAAGGGAATGGATACATACCATACAACCAAATGAACCATATGTAGTATTGTACATGACAGTATACGTAACCCACTGATACAAGCACAAAGGGGTATATTATGTGTAAGTAACGAACCATTAATTTAACATCGAGGTCATCCTTGTAGAAATTCATTCCTACAAAATTGGGCACTGATCTCACTTCACTGAGAACTTCAGTCAAAATTCAGTCAAATTTATGGTAAGTAAGGCCAAAATAGCTTGTTTTTTCCCGCTATTTTTGTAAATCTAAAGGAAATGCAGCTTAAAGCTGTTAAATTTATTCAAATAATAAGCAGCTGATAGGTGCTTTGAATTTTTTTAATTAAACAACTACAATGTATTAAATTCTAACAGAACTGGAAATTATTTTGAGCTCAAAAGGAAAAAAAGTTTTGTTACACACAAATATTTATTAAAGAGTAGTATGGTTTCAATCTTTAACGATATAAACGATGGTTTTGAACTTGTGGAACTGAAACAAATCTTGTAAGTTTCGTTGACAGGAGGCACAATTTTTTGTCCAAAAAAATCAAACAAAAACCAAACAACCAGATAATAAATACAAATTAATTGTATCAAATTATTATAATTGTTCACAAGGTTACACGTCTAAAATGAATTCCGGAACAACAAAAATCTGCGTTGAAATACAAACACCCTTCTTAATAATCTTTAAATGGGAAACAACTAAAACAGAAATCTTGGTTGATGGAGTCTACTACGAGGTGTGAGACGTACGCAAGCAAAACACTTGAAGAAGATGTTTGCTTGTTTTTCAGGCTTCGCACACAGTTTCAATACTGACACCACTCCTAAAAAGAAACCCTTACAAGATTGAATTTTACACTCTGTTGCGAAACGACCAACAGTAGCTCAGTCAATTTGACCGGTTCCTGGCGGATGGTTTGTGCCGAGGAACCACAGGGGGGAGGGGAGATGTCGGTTCTGGGTCGACCTGGGGATTACTCGCCTTCAAATTCGTTGACCTCAGTGATTTCCTCGCCGACAAAGAACTCAATAACCTCCTCATCTTCTTCTTCTTCGTGAGAGTACATGCAGTCAGTGTCCACTCCTGGTTTGACAAGAGACAAGAGACAAGAGGGGTAAAGAAGGGATGAGAAACTCATTTGGAATTGCGAGGAAGTGTTGGTTAGGAACTGTCAAGGTGGCTGCTTTAGGAAGTAGATGAGAGCAGGTGAATAAGTACTCACCTGAGGCCAATTTCATACAGCTGCTTAAGCACCAAAATTTGCTCAAGTACGAAAAAAATTGGTGAATACAATCAGTATGCCAGCCAAAACTCGTTGTGAATGTTACCGTAAGCAAACATTGGCCGAATACAAGTCAAAATCAGTAAACATCACTAAGAATGTTTATCATTAAGAATGGATTCACAAAATGGAGCCAGAGCCAGAGCCAGAGCCAGAGCCAGAGCCAGAGCCAGAGCCAGAGCCAGAGCCAGAGCCAGAGCCAGAGCCAGAGCCAGAGCCAGAGCCAGAGCCAGAGCCAGAGCCAGAGCCAGAGCCAGAGCCAGAGCTGGAGCCAGAGCCGGAGCCGGAGCCGGAGCCTGAGCCGAGGTTTGGAAAAGGATCCAAGGGCACAACCTGTGGCAACGGATACCGATTTGAGATGCCTTTCCAGCCTCCACCAAATTTTATCAAAAAAAGGTTGTCTTCCCATGTAAAATGGGATCCTCCTGGGGATGACCTTACCATCTCGGAGATCCACACGAAGCTGCCTCTCATCCTCGTAACGTTCCTGCTGCCTCTCACGGAACAAGCTGAACTCATCCAACATCTGCTGACGCTTCTCAATCAACTCCTGAAGGTCAAAAAATAAACATCCCAAAAGGGGCATACCGGTACATGTATTATTACCAAGAGTGGAAAAGTCAGCCACTTTTCAAACCTCAGATAGACTATCCCACAGGCTTAAAGGTAATTTCATACTTTGGTTTTTGTCAAAGAAATGTAGATTCATGGGAAAAAATGTCAAGAAAGATACAGTAACAGTCATCTGTGAAATTCCCAGTCTCATACAGTACCCACTTTTTGAGAAAACAGTGAAAAAAGGCCACAGTATTTTTACAAATCTTTTTACCATTATTTTGTATCTTCCCAAGATCAAAATTGTTTTTGGTCAATTGGTTTCACTTTTTTCTAGATAAATTCAGCATTTCAGGCAGAAACAATTCTAACGGTATGTTTCTACCATTATCATCTTTATACCCCGTAAGTTATAAGTAAATCTGTGAAGATTTCTGTTTTGGTATGATAGTACCTTAAGCTCCATTACCAGAATACTGAATACACAGATTAGATACAGCTGAAGTTGAAGCTCTTTCTGATTTTTTCCAATGTTTGTATACAAAACATACTGCATACCACAGCAGTGGCAGCTTAAAATCACTACAACGAACAACAGCTATAATGGACTGTGGATCCCGCCACGTTTGTTATAGTGGCGTTCCACTGTATCTCCACTGCACACTCAATGCCTATTGAAGAAAGAATCCATTGGTGAGTTTTAGAAAGTGAAGCTAGAGTGGAGTGGAAGAGATAGGAGCTAGCGAAGAAGGCTGGTGCCTTTCTCAAACCTCGCCTCCTGCTCAGACTCTGGCTCCATTTTGTGAATCCATTTTAAAATGTATCAAAATAGACTTTAGGCTGCAGTTAGGAAGTAGAATCTCTAGTTTGAAAAAGAAAACAGAGCTTCAGATTCAATGAAAAACCACAACCTATATTTTCAGTATATGGATTACAGAGACGAAGCTGGAGCCAAAGCCGAGCTTTGAGAAAGGCCCCAGGAGAGGTGTGACTCACCTTGGATGCCTTGGAATGGCTCATACGGTCCTTGAGTTCAAACTGCTTGTTGTAGACCTTCATGTTCTTCTTGATTTCCTGTAAGAGATCAAAAAAGTCCCGGGGGAGTCATCAGGTGGTTTATGATCCAGTCCTCCTGTGGAGACTGGTAATGTGTGGTATTGAGCAGCTCTTGTCTTGTGTGGTAGGTGCAGAGGGTGCATTTATCTAGAGGTTTGGAAATGGCACATAATGCTCAAACTTCTCTGAGGACACCTTCACTCTGATTTTCGACAATGGACTGATTACTCTCATCAAGTCCTGGGGTCTATGTCATCAAACTCATTATAGCTTACAATCAATCATAGAACTTATGATGCATTGCAGTCCTACATAGGATCGGCCCCCTATGATAGTTTAGCCTTCGTACTTTGAGTTATGATCGATCGTAAGGCTTCGTGAAATCGACCCCTGGTACCTCTGCACCTCTTCCTCTTTTCAATTCCACCCTGCCAGGGCAGAGCCCATTGAGAGTGGACGGAATTTGAAATGTCCGATACCAGCTCCGTACTCAAATCTTTTTCAACAGCCTACCTTGAGGTGTTTCTCGGTGAGCAGGGATGGAGGGCGAGGGCGCCAGAGCAGCTGACAGAACCTCTCCCGGTTGCACTTCTGCAGAAGCTTGCCTTGGAAGCTCCACACCCAGTAGGCATTGTCCACCTAAGCGAGAAGATTGATCGGAAAAAGGACAAGAATATCGTAATTTTTGAGGTTCCTGAGATAAATGCTCTTAAACTGACCCATTGCAGACAGCATAGTTTAGCATCGTTAAGGGTGTGACAATGCACTTTGCGTTAAAAGGAAAATGATTCTTGGGACATAGTAGTATGTTTTTGGTTTCATGGTTTCTGACTGCCAAACGAACAAAGGGCCTGTTTGTTTAAAAGGATCCCAGATTTAGGGATCCACGTCCTATGCAGGGCACGCTAAATTGGGATCTGGATTTGCAATATTCGTGATCCTGTGCATTAAACAAACAGGCCCAAATATATTTGACTATTAGAGACACCACCAACATAGCACGAGATAGCTCGGTTGGTAAGAGCATCACCGGTAAGGTCTTCTGGAGGTCGCTGGTTTGAATCCCAGCTCAAGCAAATGTTTCTTTGTTCACTTTTCAAAACCTGAGAAAATCCAGCCATTAGATGGGGAGCTTAAGCTCTTAAAGCTTAAGAAACTATTGCAACCCAGTAACTTTCCCCATCTACTCATTTCTTTCTTTATTTTTTTTGAGGGTGGGGTGGGGGGGGGTTGGGGTATGGTCTTGGGGTTCAGATCATTCCCTAATTGACCTCTGACCTTGTGACTCCACCAGCTGACCCCCGTTATGACGTAGCGTCCGGTGGGGTCCCACTCCAGGTCAGTTGCCATGAAATGCTCCGTCACGTTCATGACGGTCATATCTCCGGTGTCCACAAACTCAAAGGTGCCGTTCATACTGGGAAGAGAGAACAAACAATATACGATAAAAAAGGGTCGTGGTTTGGTGGTAAATCCTAACGACTTGATCTAGGAAAAATGAGTCATTAGGTCAACTTTTATTTTTGTTCCATTGTTTTTATGCATTGAAACTGTAACATTTAGCTGTTAATTTATTAAATGTCACTCGGGTCGTTATCCTGACCTCACAAGGACATGATTATGGGGGTTAAAATATATCAGAAATCCCTGCCAATTTACGTTGGGCAGTGAATTTTAAATGGCCCCTATCCCAAAATCAGCTCTGAGTAATTATGACTCAATTTGCCCAGTCAGGGTCCAATACAGGCAGCGCTTCTAGCTGCAGAAAAGGTGCAAGCCCTACACTGTGAATGAGATTTCCTGTTTTGTTTCCACTGGCAATTAGAATCTAGACTGACTACCCTCAGTATTTTACCTCCTTAATCCAGCTAGCACCACAAACTGCCCAGTGGGTGCCCAGAAGATACAGTTGGCTTGCCTTCTCTCCAGGGTTTCTGCACGAAGAAACAAGAACAAGAGATTAACAATACAGGTAATGTACTGCTGCAAAACTGCTCATCAGCCAAAATATTGACCTGTAATTTATAAAATGCTTGGAGTTAGGAGGGCCTAACGCATTTCGATCCTAGCAGGATCTTTATTGAAGGCTAAAGAAAGATTAACATCAGATTTCACACTGCTTTCTAAAGGCAGACACCCAATGATAACTTGATAACTAAAGATGCCACCTCAATTACTTATTGAAACAAAGAGCCTGATTACTGAAGGACACAACACATTTAATAACAATACAAACACGAAAAGAAATAGTCGTTGGTAACAGCACAACAATTATAGGATGCTCTGTGGCCTAGTGGTCTGGGAACAATTTCATGGAGCCGTTAAGCACCAAAATAAATTGCTTAGCACAAACTGTCTTGCTCAATAAAACAAACCACCATTAAACATTCCATTTGATATTCATGGTCAGGGAACAACAGCCAAGGAACAACCCAGCCATTGCCATTTGTGAAAATGAGCTCAGGATGACTTAGTTAGTAGAGCAATCAGCAAGGCATGATTGCGGGTTCGAATCCAGCCTCAGTCACATTTCTTGTTATCGTCCCTTGGGGGAAAAAGCAATTTGATGACTTACTGACGAGTTCCACCTTTCCCTTCTCGTGGATCTTGTAGAAGCTGGCAGAGATGCGAGGGGCCTCGCCGTGCAGGCAGCAGAAGCGTGAGCCGGTGGGCTCCCAGGCGAAGGCATTGATGGTCTCCTTAACCTCTACTTGATCCACAGGGATCTGCTTCTCTCTCATGCGGAACAGCTCAAAGTTCCACAGCGACACCTGGCAATTTGAGGAACGGTCAAAAACCATGAGCCCAACAAAAATACAGACAGGGATTTTCAACAAGACACCTACCGCCAAATCAACAGTGTGTTCCCCCTCCCCCCCCCCCCCCCCCCAAAAAAGAAGAAATGTTATGTTTTAAGCTATTTGATTTGTAGTCTATTGCATTCACTATATTCTGACTAAATTTCAATGCAATCCATTCATGCATCACCAAGAAATTACTAAGTGCCTGGGAAAGTCCATTTTCCTGCCATTACAATTAAGCGACAATGGTGGTCATCTTAACATTCTTAGTTGTGATCTGTAAATCTCCCCTCGACATGGCCGCCCACATTCTCAACAAACATATCACCACTAAGATGACCACAACTTGTGCAAAATGGCACAAATGGCAAACTCTGACCCTAACGATCACATGACTAAACAGGTCGTGCATACCTTCTTGTTCTTGTTGGTATAGCGGTCCACCTTGACGGCCAGGTAATCGCCCTGCTTCTGCCAGTGGATCTTACAGTCGGCCACGTTGAACAGGGTCTTGGCCCGTAGCTCTTTACGGGAGGGTATCTCCACCAGTGTCACCCTGGCCGGGCTCTCATTGACCTCCGGTACCCAGTAGGCCAGGACGTTATCGGCAGGAGACCAGGCAAAGTCCCTGTGATGGTAGAAAGGTACAAACAGTTGATCCATGAATGTCACAGGGCAGGACCCGTACACTCTTTTGCCTGCCAGCATTCTTGGTCACGAAATCTTAGACAGAGGGGTGTCTGGGTGTCTCGTTTGCCTTTTGGGACACTCCAAAAAAAAAAAGAAATATTTCTGGTCTTGAATTTGGTTCTTGGCGGGGACAAGGCCACCTTTGCATTGTCGAGAGCAATTCTGTTAGCAATCCAAATGGCTACTGTACATACGAGGGGGCCACCAAGGCCAAGACAATCAAGGCCATCATGTGGCCTCTACCAAATTCAATGACAGTGAGAAAATGGCATTTATCTACGTGCAACATTTTGAAGGAACACCAAGACAACAAAATGGCACAGCACTGACTGAAATTGTCTTCTGATGATGGCGAAGTACAACAACCAATCCATTTGCACCAACTTCCCTCCCTTAACTGTTTCAAGAAACTGCTCTGCATTCTTAGCCTACCTGATGTCGGATATCTTCATGCTCTTCTTGTCCAACAGGCCAAATGATGGCGTCTCATAGATGCTAAGCGTGTCCTGAGACTGCTTAGCGAAGTATGTGCCATCGCTGTTCCACCTGTCAAAGCAACGGACACAAAATATCGTTATTAAATTCCAAGCAGCTGATTTCTCCATCCCTAACAGAATTCAAAAGAAAATCAAGTACAACAGACTGTCTTGGTCAGTCTGCTGCCCCCTATTGGCAGTTTGCAAAAACAATGGACAGTCTGCTGCACCCTATTGGCAGTTTGTGTACAAAAAAATAGACAGTCTGCTGCCCCCTATTGGCAGTTTGCATGACAGATGGTCTTGGTTAGTCTGCTGCCCCCTATTGGCAGTTTGCAAAAACAATGGACAGTCTGCTGCCCTCTATTGGCAGTTTGTTACTCACTTGAATATGGGCCAGTGCGCTGCACTTTCGCAGTGGAAACCTCTCTTCTTCTTGCCAGTCAGGACGTCCCATATGATAATGGCTTGGGGGTCATCTCTCATGTCAATCAGAGGGCTAAAGGTCACTAGGTACCTATAAACGACAACAAAATATACGGTCAAATGCTTGTTAACAATGGGTCAAAAGTTTAGCATGTGTGGTTCCCATCAACTTAAAAGTATAATACATGATTGGTAAAGGTCACAGAACAGCACTCACACTTTGTCTGATCCAGCATGTGTATGAAATGATAAACCTGTGAAAATTTGAGCTCGATCGGACATCTGAGTCACGAGAAAAATAGCGAAAACCCGACTCAATTTTTCTAACAGAACATTTTTTCTAGTAGACTTATTTCTAGATAAATACAGCATTTCATGTTTTCATGTTTCTAGCAGCACCATCTTCATTTCCTGAACGTTATATGTAAATATTTAAACATTTCTGTTTGGGTATATTACCAATCCTGCACTGTACCTTTAAGCAGCCTTAGGTAAAGACAGACAGGCTTAAATGAACGTCATACCTTTCACATGGAGAGAAGTCGATCAGCTGCACGCCGGGATGAGCAAACCTCTTGATCTGCTCAAACTTGGGTCCACCCCAGAGGGCAATGCCCCGATGATGGAAGGTGGCCAGGTAATTACCCTGAGGTGACCACTTCACGTATGTCTCTGTCCATTGCTGTGTGATAAAGCAATAAGGAAATGTTGCCCAGGTTAACAAACTTTGAGTGGAAAGTAACTAGGCGTCATTAGATCGTACAAGGATCATATTCTGCTGATCTCACTTAAAATTCCTGGATTGTCTCAAGTTTCAACTACAAACGTAAACCGAACGTCACACAATGAGATGAAAGTTGCAAGATTGTCATCAGTATGTCTAGGTTAGCATTGTGCCGACTCATAACATACAAATCTAATGTATTGTCTGACATTTCAACAGTCAATTTAATAATCATAACACACCCAGTATCCAACTGATGCCTACGAAATGACTTTGCGGCATCATTTTGTGAGTCTATTATCACTTTGCCGTCAAATAACACAAGACGAAATGATATCCTCTACAAATCTACACAGAAGATATGTTTTTCAGATTGCCATAATTCTTTTGAATTTGAAGCAATATCTTAGGTTTAAGTGAACCCTTGGGCCTTTCTCAAAGCTCAGCTCCAGCTCAGGCTCCGGCTCCACTTTGTGAATCCATTTTAAAATTACGGGTATCACAATAGAGACTTTTGGCTTCGGTTTGGAAGTAGATTCTCTGGTTTGAAAAAGAAAACAGAGCTTCAACTTCAATGAAAAGCCACAACCTATATTTTCAACATATTGATGACAAAGACATAGCCTGAGCCTAAGCCAGATCTGAGCTTTGAGAAAGGTCCCTAGACAAGGTATGCCACTCCTGAAACCAGTACCTTTCTCTCTTCAACGACCGTCGCTTCCGTGGAGGAGTTCAAGAAGATGGCCGTCTTCTCCCCGCCGTCAAAGATGACGCTGTACTGGTCGTTGCAGTCAGCATCCTGCAGCCAATACCTCAAGTTGCCCTGATGGAAAGAGAACAGCCACGAAATCAAGATAAAACAATAAACAAGCACGAGTTTATAATGCTGTTCCTTTACCATGCGGAGGAAAAGTGTAGTTTTTAACCGACGCATTTTAATACAAAGCAAAACAATCACAAATCACAGGCTTGAAGTTACACCATGTAAAAACTCTTAAAGAAATGAGCAAGTTACAGTAGTGTAGACACGTCCTCAGACCTGAGGGGGGGGGGGGGTTGATCGTGTAGCTGGGTCGTACTTCTAGTAAAGTAAACATTTCTCGAGATCCACAACACTATAATGTTACATAGTCGGATGAGTCTAGTTCCCTTGAAAATGTTAACACCACAGGGCCCACAGAACTTCTACTCACAAAGTCTTTGTATTGCTGCTGTTTAGGAGGCTCCCAGTTGTCATCAATCTGCGTATACCTGTCAGAAAAGACACCAGTAGAGAAATGTGTCAACACTTTGGTGCATAAATAACAATTAAAGTATTTGTTTTGGGTCTGGAATTCAGTCTGGATTAATGGGCCACCTTCTTCTTATGGAGTCGCTACAGTAAACTACACATATCCAGTGTTGCACACAAAGCCTTGTCCAAGGTTTCAAGGGGTCAATTTCAAGAAGCCCTACGATCGATCGTAACTTGACTTACGAAGGATAACCCATCGTGTCTTAGGTAGGGCTGCAATACATCATAAGTCCTACGATTGATAGTAAGTTACGATGAGTTTGGTGAAATCGACCCAAGATCATTTAGTGTGAATGAATCTTCAAGTCTGGGACATAGTTTGAGAAGGTCATGAATGCTTGAAGTGGTCTTGGCCTTAGTGCCTGCCTAAAAATGTGTCCCCGTGCAAATTTGGATATCTGCGTTGTGGAAGTGGAAGCCAATAGTGGTTGTACCCTTCCAAACACCATATTCAAGGTCTGTTGTTAGGTACACATCCGTATGAACTTCCTGACTCTAACCGAATTACAAACTCCCTAAAGTACACTCATGGCATGGTTAAGCATGATGCCAAGGTGTTTTGTTTAGAGCACTCACTTGTCTATATCGGAGAAGAGGTTCACCGAAAATGTGTGGGTCTTGTCTAACCGGTACCCGTTCATCTGTTTAGCGGCTTCAATTGCATTGGCTGGCGATGAGAACTCCAGAAAAATAAACCTGGTGACGGAAATCACAACAGCGACATTGAAACACAGGAAATCTGCTAAAAAAGAATATCTACCGCTGGTATGCAACTTCATGACAGTGAATTGAACCTAAGGGGAGCTTACGAAACGGAGGCTTGGGCCCTGCCTCATCCCTATGCTGAAAATATAGATTGTGGTTTTTCATTGAAGTCAAAGCTCTGTATTCTTTTTCAAAACAGAGAATCTACTTCCGAACCACAGCCAAAAGCCTCTATTTTGATACCCGTTATATTAGAATGGATTCACAAAATGGAGCCGGAGTCTGAGCCTGAGCCCTAGTTTGTAAACCACTCAACTTACCCTTTCGTTTTGCCATCTTCCTCTGGGTAGTGCTCCGTGATGATGTCACCGAATTTGCTGAAGATGCGACGGATGACGTTCTTGAGCTTGGGCAGCCTGTCCTCTCCCACGTTGGGAATGTTGTCCACGACGATGACGGAGTCACTGCCAATGGCCCTCTGGGGACGCTGCTTCAAAATGTCACCCAGAAGTTCTGATGGTGAGTTAAATGACAAGGAAAGAAGAACTTAGAAATTGTTTGCAATAATCAGAAATTGGCAGAATGTAGAAAGGACCCAACAGAAGTTTTCATATTTTGTTGGGAAGTGTATATTTTGCCGCCACCATCATTCTTCTAATTGGCAAATTCCCAATATGCCCCAATATGAACTGGTACGCCCTGGCATTTTGAGATAAAACATGGCTGCAGCTGCAGCTCGACGAAGACTATCATTCATTGAAATCATCAATGTCTATTGAGAATTGACATTTTTTTTAGGAAAGAATTCCACTGACGGCCATCACTTGTGCACAAACCTATGGGACCAAAAGAGGGCATTTTGATAAAAATGGATACCGCTGCATTTGAAGTGTGTAATTGTACGTCAAAAAAACTAAACTTTTTAGATAAGCTAGGCCTACACCAGTTTTCACACATGAGATTGAAGTTCATCATGACTTGCATCAAATAAGTTAACTCTTAGAGGAAATAGGCCCTAACCCTGTTTTCGTCATGGCCGTCAGTGGAATTCTTTCCCTTTTTTTTTAAACAAAAACACCCGTAAAACTCACTTTTCAGGTATGAATCCCCAGTTCCACACTGCTGAAATTAAAGTTAATCATTATAAGAACCCGACAAACACTCTATAACGCCTTTTCTGCACTGTCCATAATACTTCGTAGAAATCGTTTCCGACTTTCCATTCATATTCACACACTGAGTGACACAGTGTGTACAATCTCTTCCCGCTTCAACACCGTGCATTCATAATCATATGGCATGCCCATGTCGGCCATGCTCTTTCGAAACATACGGACCAACTTTGATCAAAATAAAAACGGGCACAAACACTATTTACCGTCGTCTTTGACGTCGTCTATGTAATCCTCGGGATCACTGAAGCTTGGCTCTATCTCTTCACCGTTCTGGTCGGCTTCGTTTTGCGCATTTTCGTGGGATTTATCCATTTTCCGGCCCGACTGCCGATCTTTTTCCAGGCTCCCCTCCGCCATTTTGTTGCGCACATGGATGGATTGGAAGTGCAGACGACCACCTAAGTGCGTAACAAATTTACCAAGAGCGGGAAAGGAAGTAGCGATCTGTTAAAAATCTTGTTTAGCGCCCTCTATAATTTTACAAAATAATTTTCATAAAAAGCGATTATGTTGCATTTTTCAAACTGAATATTTAGGGAAAACCAATTGACACTATTATTTTTCATCATTATCGTGAATTACCGTTAGTACAGCCACAAGTGTTCTCTTAGAAACCATGTTTGAAACACCATATCTATCTTCAACCAATCGCGCGCCCACACCCAAGAATAAAATCCTAGAAAAATCTTTAAAAAGCTAGGCAGTCTTTTAAAGTTTCGTCATGTTGTCACCAGTCGATTCTTGTGCGTTGATAAGTCGTGCAAAAAAGACTGGGTACAAGTCCAATTACCTATGACGTAGCATTGGGGGGGGGGGGCGCAAGCAAACGTGAAGAAAAGTCTCACTCTCTGGCACCCATTTTTTGTCGTCTTTCGACTGAGTCCATCCATGACAAATGATGTATAAATATTTGCCAAGTTTAGTCGAGTTAGCGTCGTAAAGCTGGGCTAGGGATGGGACCAAAAAAAAAGTCCAAGAAATTTTGAGGGCGCTCTTCCAAAGTAGCGGTTCACAACATAGTGCGCGGCATTGGCGTCTAGTTTTCCCGCGGCCCGCTGGTACTGTGCTCCGCCAAAAAAAATAGACTATTATCATGCCTACAATTATTCTTTACACTTTTTTAAGGGTATCATGCGGGTATTAATAGAATTCATGTAAACATTGGCAAGAAAAAAGCCAAGAAGTTACCCATGCTAGGGGCTGTAAGCTTCAATTTTTGAAGAGGGCTGGAACTTTTCGGGCCTACATTGGACTCGGAAGTAAAACGAAATATGATTTCTCTGGGGAAAAGACGTGAAACGAAGAGATTTCACGTTTTCGGCCGTCACAGTAAAAGTTGATTCATGAAATCAGCGGCCACCCAAAAAGGGGAAAGCATTAAAATTGATAACTACAAGGGAAACTGACTGGATTAATTTTGAATGATTGAAATGTGAACAAAGAAATATTGACTGGAGAGGGATTCGAATCTGCCACCCCGTTATTATACTATAGCCCACAGACATGAACCTAGGTTATTTTATGTTCAAAATGACTGTGCCCGTTTTCTATCAAACAACTCATAAACTGAGCTATCCAGCTCACTATCAAATTTGTCGACGGTGAACCCAATGGTCAGAAGTCTTTGTTAGCGTTTGCCAGTAGACATGAAACCACACACACCATTATTAATTCTGTCAGTTTCCCTTGAGGTTATTTTATGATTATTTGATTAGAAAGCCGCATCCTCTTTGAGTGATCCCCAATGTACCGTTTCTCTGGCAAACGACCAAAGATAATAATTTAATGACAAGTTTGGGACGGCACCGCCATTAATCCCTGTTAATAGGGCTGCATAGTTCAGTTGGTAGATCGAGCACGGTATTAATATTCCGCACTTTCCCGGGGGTCGAAGGTTTTCGTATCCATATCCCACTCCAGTCAATTTTCATTAATTTGTTGTTAACCTTTAGCTTTCAATGACAAATAAAACACATCTGATTGCCTGTGCTACGCGATATGACAACCCCAGGCTGGCCCTTGCCATTCAAACTTTTTTAATCTGGCTCTTAAAGGCATTGCATACGTTTGGTAATGACTCTGAAAATTTATGGCAATAAAAACTTACTTGGTGAGAAGTACAGCTGCTTTGGATAGTATAATGCATATTGAGAAACGTTCAATTCGAAGTACCGCGGTTATGGAAAAATATGTCACTTTTTATCTCCAACAATTATGAATCTGAGAAGCGTTATGGCCGTAACGCTTCTCAGCTATTGAATTACTGTTCTCTGGCGTGAAATAACCGCTCTAGTTTGTCGCCAAAATCTCAAAAACGCTACCACCTTTTGAATTGAAACTTTCACCGGTTAGTTTTATGGTATATATAAACAATTATATTGGTTTGAAACAAACATTAGGCTCAAATTACCAAACGTATGCAATCCCTTTAAATCCCTTTGTGCGCCCAAGATCAGTGATCCTGCATGCTGATCCAGATTCCATTATTTTTAGCGTACATTTGCATGGGACGTGGGATCTACAAGATCACTGATCTCGTGCGCGCGCGCGCGAAACAAACAGGGGCCCAAAGTGATGGTAAATTATTGAGGGCGCCCTTCCAAAAAATACCGCAGCAGTCAAAAATGGCGAGCAGCCCGACAGTGTTTTTGTTGATGCTCAGTGGACAAATCGAAAGTGGAGATGTAAGTAACAAACACCATGGAGGAACCTCTATGGTCGAACAGTATCCCTTTTCTAGGAAGAAGAGTAAACCTGGCATACTACCAGGGACGAATTTGGGGAAAACTTCTATTTGATTTCGGAAATGAAATTATGAGTTTCCTCCTTCAAGTGCTAACGAGTAACGTAGGCCTAACGTTACTAGGGCCTAGGGCCTAGTTCTATTTTCCTGGCCTAGCTGCAGTAACTGTAGCCCGGCTAGCGGCTATAACATGACACAAGTTCTAGGCATTTGTTTGGTTTAGAAATAAATGTGCACCATGACGAAATACAATAAAATTTGAACTTTGAGGTTGAGGTCAATTTCATTGTCCACGACCTTGATTTTAATAAAGGTTATCATAAAACACAAATTAATAGGCCCCCTAATAATGTTTAGATTTCATAATTTTAATATAAATATCTTGTTGGAACTTGGCAACATTCATATTTGTTATTCCGGAAAGAATTCCACTGATGACCATTACGGAAAAAGGATTATATCCTCCAAGAGTTAACTTATTGGATACAAATTTTGATGAACTTCAATCTCAGGTGTGGAAAACTTGGGAAACATATCTGAAAAGAGTGTTTTACAGGGTTTTTTACCTACAAATTGTACACTTCCAATACAACGGTGCCATTTTGCTCAAAACGCCCCTCTGTTGGTTCCATAGAGTTGTGCACAAATAATGGTCATCAGTGGAATTCTTTCCGTTATTCCTTTTATTTGTTAGTTTCCGGAATTTGATGACCTGTACGTGAAATACAATTTTGTCTTCGGCCCAGACTGGGTTATTACTTCCGTGAGTATCGTTAACTTACAAATGATTGAAGTGACATAATATGTGACGTTATCAAAGAGAGATCTTTAGCCTCACACTATCTCCTTTTCGATCCGTGTTGAAACCAACCCGGATCCGCCCCGGTTCAGCCCGGCAAGTTTTTGAACCGAATCGAAGAGATGCAACATTTACACTTACGTTTAAATTTAACTGGCTCATGTGACACGGATCACTTCGCAAAATGCAGTTTGGAAATGGGTTGAGATAATTTCAACCCTGCTCCCTACCAGGGTTGATATCAATCCAGGTAGGTCGCCCTAAAAATGTTCAAATGTGAAAAGGGTTGAACAAATCTTGGGGTTCGATCTGGTTCCAACCCCCGAGATTTTGGATAGTGTGGAAAGCCCTATTGTGATTTTATTCTCTCAGTTAACACTTTGTCCAGATTTAAAAGTTAAAGGGAAAAATGTTTAAAAGATGCATTATATTGAGTTTTAGCCATACAGTTATGTTGCATTGGTTTACTGCAAGCATTGCTAGGGCTACTGTGTTTCAGCTTACGTAACTTTTTGTTGCTCAAAGAAGTTTCATTTTTTATTTGCCTTATGTATGAATACTACACTCATATAGAAACTCTTAAACAAAGGAATTATTAGGTTTAAAATGTTACTCCTCCTTTTATACATGTACTTGAACTGATCAAGGGCCAATTTCATAGAGCTGCTTAAGCACCAACATTTGCTTATGCACCAAAAACCTCGGTAAATAAAAATCAGTATGCCAGCCAAAATCCCATCATGTGTTCATGTGGATATTATTCTCAGCAAACAATGGCCGAATACAAGTCACAAGCAGTAAACATCACATGAAAATTTGGTTGGTAATCCTGCTTGATGAAGGAAGACCTTTGTGCTTAAAATGTTGTGCTTAAGCAGCTTTTTGAAATAAGCTCCTTGTGTACAGTCTACATTGTATTTGCTTTGTGGAGCTGTACAGTTTAAGATTGTCTGAGGTGAGAGCGTTGTCTTCACCAATTTTGGGTGTTTTGTTTTTCTTAAAGGGACTTGAAGAGGGCATCTCACAGGTGTGTAAGAAGAGTCAGGATGGGAGGCAGTTATTTGTCTGGAACTTTCCTCTAGAGGTCACCTTTAAGAGCACCAATCCACATGGATGTAAGCCACTGTTTTGAGAAGATTTTTGGCAGGATATAACAGCCTGATTGAGCCTGAGCTCTAGAGACAACAGTCGACATGACTTAACCTGCCTCCCACAAAGCAATATTTGTGTTTCTGAAGAAACGATGTCCTTTCACCGTTGCAAATGTACAAATTGATTCTATATAGTACAGGGTGTCCCAGAAAAAAACGAAACAGAGATTTGACAATGTTTTATCCTATTTTAATTTCACTTTTGAATAATAAATGACACATATCTGAAAAGCTGAGTTCCTCAGCTTTCATTTGATGTAAGATTCCAAATGCCTGAATAATCTAGATCTTCTGGGCTGGATTTCACCAAACACCAAGTTTAATCTTAAGATTAGCTGTCAGTATCACCACAGTGATTTGTATTGTGACATCACACTTTGCTTAGCAATTAGGATGAATTCACACTCTTGAAGATCAATCTTAGTGCTTTGTGAAATCGGCCCCAGGGTCCTCCAAAGTGTCTTCAAATGTATGTCAGCAACTACAGAACAGCCCTGGTGTTTGAATTATTGAAACCAAAGTGCTTTGAGCCTAAAATTTAATCTGTGGTATTTTCAGAATCAGGTCAAAATTTCTTGAACAGGATGTCCTTTTAAGGATTGAAACTGAATAAAAAAAACCCAGTGCGGGATTTGAGAGACTTGAAGCAATGCATGGTGGGAGTACTAAAAGAAGGTAGGTTTGCAGTGACACCATGTAATCTCTTCTGTGAGAATGTGTGGTTCTGAGAAGAACCGATGGTATTATCTCGACGTTCCGAACAGTGTGCTCTGTTCGTCCTCAGGAGAGTGACACACTCACAGAAGAGATAACATGGTGTCACCGCAAACCTACCTTCTTTTAGGATTCGGGAGAATTGAGGAAATATGCAACTGCGTGCATGCAGTAGCTTCAACCTGTAATTTTCCACAACTTTTCCTTAAAAATGGTGAAACCAAAAGTAAAAATCCTTTCTCCATTGAAACAGAAACTAGATCTTGGTAACCCAATTAGAACAAAAAGAAAGATTTTGAGTGCAGTGATATTAAATTTCATTTTTAATATGTGTTTGTTTGTTTGTTTGTATCGTTTGTACCATCCAGGGCCCCAGATTGTCGTCAGCGTGTATGGTTTAGATTTCGGTGGAACAGCAGTGGTCAGAGGATATGGAGCTGTACACGTACCCATCTCACCAGGAAGGTTAGCCTCTTAATAATGCCAGATATGATATAACTCCCAATGTACAGTGATATGGAGGAGAACCTATTTACTTGAACAAGTTTAAATCCTAAGGTTCAAGAAACAACACCCCCCCCCCCAAAAAAAAAAAAAAATAATAATAATAATAAATCTGTCAATCCATTGATAGATCGGGTAATCACATCAAATCGAGTCAAAGCAAATCAAATGATAACCTTGCCTGACGCAGTTCTATCCAGTATGATTATGTCGGAACAATCCCCCTCGTCCTAAAAGAATTCTGACATTTAATATGCATACCCTCCTTTCATGGGGAACACTCAGAACAGGGGTCGATTTCACAAAGGCCTGCGATCGATCGTAACTCGAGTTACAAAGGATAACCCATCATATCCTACGTAGGACTGCAATGCATCATAAGTCCTACAACTGATAGTAAGTTACGATGAGTTTGGTGAAATCAACCCCTGATATCGTTGTCCCCGGGATTGTTCTAGAAAGAATCTTCCGTCTTTTGCCTCCAAGTGAACAAGGAAGTGCCAACCGTAAAATTAGGGAAAGCACCTTCAACTTGTATAACCCCACGTACTTGGCACGCTCTTTGGCTATTGTTACAGTCACTTGGAGCTCTGCCAGCTTTCGAGTTTTGATTTTTACTTTCAGTGAGAAAGTTTACGTTACCTCTCCCAGGTTCTCACAATTAAAAGAATATCAATAACCCATTGTTACTTCTATCTATTTGTACATGTTAGTTTAAGATTTGTTTTCTTTTGGGTGGATGAATCTTTAAAGGTTATATCATTCTTTGGTTTTTATCAAAGAAATACAGATTCATGGGCAAAAATATCAAGGAATATACAGTAACTTTCTTCTGTGAAAATTTCAGTCCCAAACTGTCACACGGTGCCAACTTTTTGAGAAAACAGTGCAAAACAGCCACAGTATTTCTTAAGACTTTTCTCTTTTCTGGATAAATACTGTACACCATTTCAGGCAGAAATATTTTAACAGTATGTTTCTACCATCACCATCTTTATACCCTGTAAGTTATAAAAGTAAATCTGTGGTGATTTCTGTTTCGGTATGCTACCTATTATGATAGTACCTTTAAGGAACAAGGTTAGATTTCCAGCTCAATCAAAATAAAATAAGGCCAGGCAGATGAAACAGTGGTTATTTCTGATGTACCTTCCTTTGTACAGTATCACATATTCCAAGAAGATGTGTTAATTTTTCTGGATTGTGCCAAAAAGGAAAAAGAAAATGCAAAATTGGATACACATGATATGGGGAACAGTAATACACAGATACCGTGTATCACTGCTATAACAAACATGGCAGGATCCGCAGAAAAATGTTTGGCAATATTATTTTATATTTTGTTTTGTTTGTTATTGTTGTTTTTTTGTGGCAGGCATCAGAGGATTCTCCCAATGTTTGTCCCAGAGTCCTCTTCAAGATTCCAGAAATTCACCAGGTTTGCATAAATTTGGCTTTTCAATATCCTACTATCTTTAGCAAAATTTGGGGCTAAGACATATTATGATAAATTGTTTTTAAACAATTTGAATTGGATAATTTCATACTTTGGTTTTTGTCAAAGAAGTACAGATTCATGGGCGAAACTATCAAGAAAGACACAGTTGCAGTCATGTGTGAAATTTCCAGTACCATACGATGCCCACTTTTTGAGAAAACAGCGATAAACGCCCACTGTAGTTTAAAATCTGTTCACAGGATTTGTGATCCTCTAAATATCAAAATTATTTTTGGTCAATTTGTTTTACTCTTCTCTGGATACTGTAAATAAAGCATATGAGGCAGAGACATTTTAACAGTATGTTTCTACCATCACCATCTTTATACCCTGTAAGTTATAGGTAAATCTGTGGAGATTTCTGTTTCGGTATGCTACCAAAGTATTATACTGTAGTACCTTTAAGTGGCCTGAGAGTTTGGAAATATCAGAGACCTGCATTCAAAGAGAAAATGATTCTTTTAAATGATTCAAACTACTAACTTAAATCCACCAAAATTGTCTCAGCTGTTGATGACAGACAAAGGCGGGAAGCACCTTTAGTCATAATGAAAGATAGTTTCTAGATATCTGTCTCAAAATGGGGGACTTTGTATTCGTTTTGTGGTGGCAGGTGACACATATCAGTACCGATCCATCAAAGGTCAGTTGTGAATCAGGTCCATCGTTTCAGTTCATTTGCCCCACTCCTGGAAATCAGCACAAAGTTTGCAAAGAAAAATGAAAGTATGCATTCTTCGTTTGACCTCAGGATGATATTGATGACCGGCTATTGGTTTCATAGATTCATACCTGGACTGGAATATTCATTGTTCTTTTTACCTCTGGGAGGTTACTCTGGGCAACTGGCTGTTTAGCTATCACTTTTAAGAACAATACCCTTGTACAAGTGCATTGACAGTGAGTTACCTTTGTCGCATTGAATGCTGGAAATTGCTAGAAGTCATGAAGTTTCTTTTTTCAAATTTTTCTCTGACTGAAAAGTTGCTGGGAAAGTTTTTGAAAAAAAAACAGAACAACTTTCTTGGGAGAACTTGAACAAATTTCTCACTCCAAAATGATCAAACAGCTTCAATTTTCACCCCACAAACAATGCGCAGACAAAAAATTGATACTGTATCTATGGGCCCTTACGAAACAGAGGCTCAGGCTCCGTCTCAGGCTCTGGCTCCATTTTGTGAATCCATTCTGAAATAACTGGTATCAAAATAGAGGCTTTTGGTGCGGTTCTGAAGTATATTTTCTGATTTGGAAAGGAAAACATAGTTTCAGCTTCAATGAAAAACCACAACCTGTCTTTTCAGCATATGGATGTCAGAGCTGGAGCCTGTGCCTGAGCCTAAGCCTCCGTTTCATAAACGTCCTATGAATCACTTTAAGACTTGTTGTGATGTTTTCTCCATTTTGTTTCGTTCACAGTTGGTTTTTGAGCAGACGGCCGGAGTTTGTGGATGTTAACGTCGTAGCTCAAGGCGAAGGAAGAGAAGGTATGAACTTAACAAGAAGAACCTCTAAAAATGTTGCCTTGGGATTTGGTCAAATTGTTCTTCTTCTTTTTTTTTTAAAGAAAAAGATGGTTTAATATTGAAAGTTCCATTTTCGTTAGGAGCAGTTTCGGTGGTCACCTTTTCCTTCAAGGAAAGCAGCAGATCTCGTGCTCAAAAAAAAAAATGAAAGTGGAAATTTGAAACTCGAATGTGAAACTGGAATTTGTCTTTAGTCACACATTTGGTATTGTATTGTTTTGACTTTGTCTTGTTTTGTATTGTTTTGTTTTGTTATATTTCGTTTTGTCTTCTTTTGTTTGGAATTTTGAGAAGTGGTGCATTGTGGGGGAAGGATTCGGGCATGATTTTTACATGTATTTCATGGGAATCTGCTTTAGGGAAATTACATATGTACACAATTACGTGTATCACAAGTAATGGTAACATGTCTACGTGCAAATTGGTCTGTGGTCTTACTCTGTATGGAGCAAAATATTTGTTCACTTTCGTGCTTAGGTAAAAGACCAAGCCCCTAGTCCCCCCCCCCCCTAGATATATTTTTTTGGGGGGGGGGGGGTTGAGGCTAGCAGCAGCAATAATTTGCCAGAACCTGTGTTGTCATTTAAAAATGCATTTGAAGGCAATTCTGTTCCGACAAAACGCATACCAGGCAGTGGTCGGTCTGTAGTTAGGCTGTGGCTACAAATTACACACGCTGATATGGCAGCCACTAGCCAGTGACTGCAGCCGTTTCCATAGCCTTGTCTGTTATTTGCGGTCGCAGCCAGAGATTTGGGACACTGCCTCAATCTGAATTGAAAGTTTGATAGAAACTCACCAGGAAACAGAAGATGATTATGATAACATGTCATAACATAACTTGATATACAGTGTGTCCAGTAACATGATGATTTTACCGTTGTTGACTTCCTTGTGTAAACACTGGCATTTCAATCTGTATCCAAGGGTGTGGTTATAACAGACTCCGTTGTTGTTTCTGGGCTGCTACGATAATTTTTGGAAGGAAAAATGATATTTTCAGTTTCTTTTGTTTTTGGTTTTTGTCGGGATGGGGTTTTAAAGGTACAGTACATGATTGGTAACAAACAGAAATGTTCACAGATTTACATATAACTTACAGGCTATGAAGTTGGTGCTGGTAGAAACATACTGTTAAAATATTTCCGCCTGAAATGGTGTATTTATCCAGAAATGAGTCAATCAAAGACTGAAAACAGTTTTGATCTTTGGGTAAGATAAACACCATTCTTTATGTTTTATAAGAAAAATTGAGTCGGTTTTTCTCTATTTTCTTGTGACTCATATCCGATTGAGCTCAAATGTTATGTACACGTTATGTTGGATTAGACAAAGTGTGTATGACTACTTGTCTGTGAATTACCAATCATGTATTAATTATACCTTTTATGTTCGGGGGAATTAAAAAATAACATTACATTGAGCGAGCTAAACAAACATAACAGATTTGAGTTTTGGGGTTGAAAGATATTCTAAAAAACTTTATAATTAGTTAATTGATTACAACGGTTTACCAGTGGTAAAGATATGCAGTGGAACATTGCTACAATAAACACTGCTATACTGAGCAAAGGTGTACAGAGCATTGTCTCTTGCTCCCAATTTTTGCATGCAAAACAATCAAACATTGTTGTTTAAATCGCATCAAACATCGCATAAACAAACCATAACACACAACGTAAACACACATCTCTTTTCCTCTTGATATATTGTGCTCAGTTTTCTATTCTATTGCTCTTTCTATTTAGCCCTCACCTTGAGTGGCCTTCTGGGGCCAATTTCATAAAGCTGCTTAAGGACCGAATTTTGCTTTTAAGCACCAAAAACCTTGGTGAATAAAATCAGTATGCCAGCCAAAATACCTTGTGAAAGTTATATGCTCAACAAACAATAGCCGAATATAAAGTCAAAAGCAGTAAACATCACGTGAAAAATTGATTGGTAATCCTGTTTGATCAAGGAAGACATTTCATGCTGAAGCAAAATTTGTGCTTAAAGCAGCTCTATGAAAAATAAACAAATTATGTGCGTGTTTGTTATAGGGGCGTTACATTGTATACAGGATATGAGATTCATCACAACAAAGTTTTGGGCTCACAACCTATCCATGCTCCCAACACGCCCCCACACACCTCCATTATGCATAACCATCGAGAGTCAGTAGCCTTCCTAAAACCCATGTACATGCGTGACAATGTATCACACTCTTGACATTCACGTAAGTGTATACTTTCAGAAGCCTTTCCCCACCTAGCAACAGCCTTGAAAATCATCACTGTTTGGAAACCTCCCTGACAATGTCATTGTTTCACGGGACAGAAATTGGGAAGAGCAGAGTTTGGTTTTGAGAATATTGTCTATCATCCCTGCCCTTCGTTTCTTTTTATTTTGGGCAACGAGATTTTTGAAGGGCACAGGACTGTTGATGCCAAGCATCCCACACACTGTCACTTAATTGTAATGCTTGAAGGTACAGTACAGGATTGGTAACATACCCAAACAGAAATGTTCACAGGTTTACGTATAACTTTCGGGGTATGAAGATGGTGCTGGTGGAAACATACCATTAAAATATTTTTGCCTGAAAGAGTGTATTTATCCATACAGAGGCAAATCAAACACCCAAAACATTTTTTACCTTGGCAAGATCACGAATCCTTCTTTATGTTTGTAAGAAATAGTTAGTTGGGTTTTTACTATTTTCTCTGGACTCTGGATATTTGATTGAGCTCAGATTTTCACAGACTCATTATTTCATTTACATGCTGGATCAGACAAAGTGTGAGTGTTGTTCTGTGACCTTTACCAATCGTGCATTACACCCTTTAATGTCCCAATTTGTTTTGTTTTCTTGATATTGATCAAGTTATTGGCTATCAAGCCCCTTTCACTATTGCTCTTGGGACAACAATTGTCTGTCTACTACAAAAGAAGATAAGTTTCTGTCCGGGGGTCAATTTTACCGTGCCCTCATTGTAACTTACTATCAATCGTATGACTCATTGCAGCCCTATGTAGGATACAATGGGTTATCCTTCCTAACTTGAGTTACGATTGATCGTAGGGCTTCGTGAAATCGACCCGAGGATCTTTAAACCAACCAAAGGATTAGAGTAACCAGGGGCCAATTTCATAGAGCTGCTCAAGCAAAAAATTTGCTCAAGCATGAAAAGTCTTCCTTGATCAAACAGGATTACCAATCAAATTTTTGTGTTATGTTTACTGCTTTTGACTTGTATTCGGCCATTGTTTGCTGAGCATAACATTCACAAGGAGTTTTGGCTGGCATACTGATTTTATTAATCAGGGTTGTTGGTGCTTAATCACATTTTGGTGCTTAAAGGAAACAAGCAGCTTGAACTAGACGTATCACATTTTATTTCATAAATAAATTCATTTACATGTATTTAATGTGAATTAAAAGCCAAACTGGTACAAGTGAACTTTTCATTTGATTTTTTGCCGCCCCAAAATTGCCTCCCCTTTTGGGAATTTGCCGGGACTCAAATTGAGGGCGCTGTTCATGACGCAGGTCGAGGCGCGGAAATTTATTGATAGTCTAGATAGTCTGGACCCGTAAATGACGCCTGGGTGCAAGACAAGCGCATGGGTACGCGTACGGTACATCCGGTTTGTCGTACTTATTTTCAAGGAAACATCTTAACTTGCACAGTCACAGACCCCCGGCAAGCTGCTGTTCAGTGATCCGTCTCGCACACAGACCAACGTAAAACCGTCAGTCAGCACTGCGACACGCGCGGTGTGTGTAAAATCTTTGAAGCTTCATTGGGTCACATTTTATTAATTTAAGATAAAGATTTTTGATGAACGATTTTAGGCTTCGTGGACATGCATGTATACAATGTGACCGGCCGGTGAATGGGGCGCTGGCTCGCGCGCGCGCGGCTGCAGCTGCCTCGATTTATGTCACACAAGATTTATGTTAATGAGGGTCGCACTCAAGGGGCGTAGTAGCTTGGACAAACATTTTCAACATTTTTTTTCGCATATTTAATCCAGGAAATAATTAGCTTGAGACACAAAATATCATTGTAGATATAGTACTTTATTGTTTTAAGCAGGAATAATGCAATTTAGATCCTATATCGTGGTCCCTTTAAGGAGCTTTATGAAATTGGCCCCAATAGGGTTGACGTGTAGAACGTGCCATATCATTGTTTTTCGGAGCTGATTAGTTGAAAGTGAAACACTGACATGTTGTTCTAGAATAGAAGCAGTGCACTGCAGTGATATCTACTTTATAGCCAATGTGTAGGCTTGCTGCGTATCCAGGGATTAGATATCATCATCTTTCCCATTATTATAACCCGGGCATTAATTGCTGCAGTATTATGAAATACTGAAACTGTGAGCGTTATTTGTAGAAGGAAGTAAAAACTCCAAAATTGATTTCCTGTTCTGGTTAGGACCCTGAAATAACAGGGTTTTTTTATTGAAAAGTGTATTGATTTAATCATTTAGTGATTTTTTGGGGGTCATATTTCTGTTTGTTTTTCTTGCATGTAGTTTCCATGAGACCAGTCTATGTGTTTGTGTGTGGTTGTGTTTGGTTTCGAGTGAAAAAAGGCAAATTCCAGTTTTCACTTACACATCTTGTTCAAAGACCTAGATTTAAAAGTATAGTGGTAAATACATAGCCATGTGTCATTTGAACAGAAAAAAAAAAAAAATTTAACAGAGGCATCAACAATTGTATACTCTCCAGTTACATCATCACCCCTCCCGAACCCCCTCCCGATAAAATGGCATAGAAAGAAGTTACCTTGCAGAGAGACTGCTTCCAGGAGCCAATTTTCTACATGTCCTAGAGCTGATTAAGCACAGAATTTTTCTTGAAAAGTCTTCCTTATAATCAAACAGGATTACCAACCAGATTTGTCGTGTGATGTGCCGTCACCCGCACATCTTTTGACTTGCTGAGCGTAATAACATTCACAAGGAGTTTTGGCTCGCATACTGAATCTATTTACCAATGTTTTTGGTGCTCAAATTTTGGTGCTTAAAGAAATGTTTGTGCTTAAGCAGCTCTATGAAATTGGCCCCAGTATTTGCACTATTAGTCCCATTGTGACGTAAGGAAATTTATTTCGTTTCCCACGTTCAAAGGAAATATGAACCAAGTTTTAAGGTGTTTTCCTGTTCATAGTAAAGGAAATAGTGGTTAGAGTGGTACCCATGACCTCTGGGCCTCTTGAAATACAGTAGCAGGGGCCAATTTCAAGGCCCTGCTTAGTGCACAAATTTGCTACCCACGAAATTTCTGTCTTAATACAAACGCGCCTGTACGGTATTCAGGAGGTCGCCAGTTCGAATCCTGCTTCAGTCAATTCTTTGTTCACTTTTCAATGACTTGAATTCAAACATAATTTACAACCACTGTTCTTGTGTTGTGTATCACTTGTGGTTGGTCTTTGGCTGTTCACTGACCATGAATATCAAATGGAATTTTTAATGATTGTTTGTTTTATTGGGCAATGCATTTTCGTGCTAAACAATGTTTTTGTGCTTAGCAACTCCATGAAATTGGCCCCTTGTCTGTAAGATAGATTTGTAGCTAGTTTGAATTTTGGTATGAAGGTTATAATCCATGTGTAATTCATTTTATCTCCTCCCCTCTCTCCTCTTGTCCGTCAATCAGTCACCAGGGTGCGCTCCCAGGGCCACATCAAGGTCACATTCAACGTCATCACCCGGGACATGAAGAAGCTGGGCTATGACGTCATGCCGTCCACCATCAAGGTCCCGGGGGCCGAGACTGCCGCCGCCCTGGCAGCGGCATCGGCAGTGCCTGCAGTAGGAGCAGCAGCAGCAGCTCAGCAGACAGCAGAAGCAGCAGGCCCTAGCGAGACGGTCACGTGAAATTTACCCAAGCTGGTCCTATTAGGCCGACTTTCCTCCTCAGTTACACTCCACACTCCGGTGAAGTCCTTTGTGCTAGGGATTCTAACTGTCCAAACTCCATCCAGATTTGATTTTATTTTACCACGGGAGAGCGCCTGTGTACAGTATTCAGGAGGTCGCCAGTTGGAATCCCGCTTCATTCAATTTTTCTTTGTTCACTTTTCAAATTCAGTCAATGTCCCTTGTGGTTATTTCATGATTATTCTTAATAAAGTTGAGTCCTAGGGGACTTTTCCAAATCTCGGCTCCGGCTCAGGCTCCATTTGGGGAATCCATTCTCTAAGATAAAGGGCTTTTGGCTGCGGTTCGCAAGTAGATATTCTGGTTTGAAAAGGAAAGCAGAGCTTCGGCTTCAATGAAAAACCCACAACCTGTATTTTCAGCATATGGATGACTGAGACAAAGCCTGAGCCTGAGACAAAGCCAGAGCCAAGGTTTTGACAAGGTCCCTAGATTTCGGAACATGATTCAAAACACTTTCCTCTGAAAGTTGCTTTAAGCAGGCAGATTGATATCTGCATACTGGTTACAAGTTTTACACCATTTAGGGATAGGCAACTACTGTATGTCTTATCTTTACAGTACATGTACAGTGTTGAATCTTTGACAGTACAAACCTATATGTTAACCATTGTACGTAGTTACATTCTCATAGTGCAAGTAGGTCTGTCTTCATTCATTGTCACAGTAATCCATTTTAAATTTTGCAAATTCAATTTTTTGGAAAATTCAAATGAACAAACAAACAAAACAAACTTTGTTTGTACCAACATGAACTGTATATAACTTGTAAGCGACATGGTTATAGGTAGCTCATGGTTCTGGAGAAAGATCATACCCAAAATGTACATGTACATGGAAAGCCATAATTGTAAACTGTTCCAGTTTGTGGTGGCTTTGTGTGATTCTGATGAGGATTTCCTTCATCTTTGTTTTTGCTATATCAGTGTTGTTGTATCTGGGTTTGATTTCACGAAGCCCTACGATCGATTGTTACTTGAGATACGAAGGATACCTTTCATATGCTTTGACTTCTAATGTAGGGCTGCAATGCATCATAAGTCCTACGATTGATAGTCAGTTATGATGAGTTTGTTGAAATCGACCCCTGGAATGTTTAAACCTTTGAGTTGGGGAAGGGATGGGTAGAAGAGACAACCTGTTTCTGTTCTTTTTATTGTGCCGTTCAATAGAGTTGTTCAGGTTTTGTGAATTTGTGTGTGCATTTTTTGTGTTTTAGCTAAAATCTCTAGCATATGTTGCTTCAGATTTGTCAAATTCTGCTATGAAATCAGTGACAGTACTACTGTAACTTCATGTACATGTATAATTGAGATGTAAATAGATTTGTAGATGAGCCCTGTTTTCAATGTGAATAAATACTTCATATTTGTTTTGATATACTTGCTGTCACTGATGTCAGTTTGTTGTAAGATCTCTGAATTGGTCTCATATTGATTCTGAGGTCATCGATTTATTGACAGACAGAACAACTTGTTGGAGGTTAAATAATTTGTGCAGTTATATTATTCTTACGGGTGACGCGTTTTATTCTTGGTGCGGGTTTTAGTACATGTGCACGGGTGGATCTAGCTTTCAGGAAGGGGTTGAAAATCAAAAGTGCCATTTCAATTAAATCAAGACCTAAACTGAGCCGCAATTGTGAAGAAGTCATCACTTCTGATCATGGTCCTAAATTGAAAATAAAATGAATATTAAAGATATCTTTGTTTCGGCGTTATAAGGAAACCTGGTAAACTGCAAACAGATTGTTTGCACTTTCGGTTTGAATAGTTTCGTTACTGGGAAGCAATATAAAAGGGCGACACCCAACGTGAGCGGTAAGAAAGATTTAATTTGTGAAGCTAGGAAGTGGTACTATCATCGCCATGGCTGCTACTCGAATTAGCTGGATACAGCTGCTTCAGCTGTTCCTCTTTGCCGCTGTCTCGACAACTTGCGCCTCGTCCCTGACGCTGGACGTCGATGGTGAGGTCAACTTCCCGGAGAGAGGTCAGTCGGTCCGGCTCCTCTGCTACGGCTCATCCGATCAGCCCAAGTCGGCAAGCAGAATTATCTGGACAAAGGACGGTGTCCAGCTGGCCCAGTGGCCGAACCCAGCCGCCATCATGACACAAGGGTGCTCCTACTCCGTTTCTGGCTTGTGGTATGAGGACAGCAACTCGTTCTACGGGTTCCTTGACATCAGCTCAATGGATGCTAGCTGTAACGGTGTCTACAGGTGCAGCCGTCAAGAGGTTGGCGTGGAGCGAGCTGTGTCTAACGAGGAGACGTTAGCGGTCAAACAGCAACCTTCCAACGAGTATCCTGAATGCTCCGTCCATCCAACCGGTGACACCAAGGCACTTATTTGCGTGTCAGAGAGAGGGACTCCAGAGGTGAGCTTGCAGTGGTGGAAAGATGGCCAGCAGCTTGAGCAGTCCACAACCGTGGATGACGACTTTGTACGCGCCCGCTGGTCGGCGGCAGACGGGATTAACAACGATGACAGCTACGCAGGGAAATTTGAGTGTTTCCTGACCTACGACGGACTGCGCAGAGGATCCTGCATTCTCGACCGCCCCAACGTGACAGTGCTCTCTAACAGGTTTGCAAACGATCTCGACATCGGGCAGGACTTGACTTTTACCTGCATTGCCTCGGGTAGTCCTCCATCCACCGTGAGCTGGAACACAATCGGCCTTCATGCTGTTCAACAAGAGGCAGGGAACGAACTTCGCATCTCCAACATCACTTCCAGCGACAACGGAACCAGGGTGATCTGCGAAGCACGCAACGCCATGGGGACCAACCAGGCAAGTAGGCTGATAACCGTCAAACCGCTGGAACTGAAGGTCGAACTCGTGCAGACAAAAATACCGGAGTCCCCCGGTGATCTTGCCCAGTTTAAGTGCCTGGCGATTCCCGCCCAGTCCGCCAGCTGCATGTGGCAGTATAACGGACAGTACGTGGACCCTTTTAATACCACCGACAGGTTCATCGTGGAGAAGAGTTTCGAACATGTCATGTCCGTCACGAGGGTTTCTGCTGCGGATATCGGGGCATCGGTCTCATGTCGCATCATGGTCAGTTATCACCCGGCAGCCAGGGTGTATCTCAATGCAAGCTTTCCACTCAACACCCCTTCGAGTCTCATTGCCTCAACCCTACCACGGACTGGGCGACCGTCCATCTCGAATGACCCACCGAAGCCCGCCGCCGACCTCTGGGGTCTAGGCACGCTGCTCGGATACATCATCGGAGGTCTGGTGTGCCTTGTTCTGCTCGGTATATGTTGCTGGGTGTCCCTCAAAGCCAAGTCACTCATGTGCGACAAGAAAGACACCAAGACGAAGGACGAGTCTGCAACGATGGCCTACAGTAATCGCAGGGAGCTGGAAGATTTGGTCGTTGACATCAGCAGCAACCCCCCGGCAATAACCCCCCGTCCCCCTCACATCACCAAGCAGTTCATGGTGGAGGAGGAAGAGGCAACGTACCAGGACCTTGAAGACGTATCTCATCAACGCCAGATAAACGAGTACCAGCGACTCATCAGCAACGACTGGGCACCCCAACCCGTCCCACCATCCACATTCCCAACTGTCATTTTAAAGACACACTAGACTAACTCTTATAGGCTCGCTTCAAACGTCAAACTTATGCTATGTCTCTTCAGTACATTCCAACGGCAGAAGTTCGGCAGTTGCTTTAAATGTCAGTTTTCTGTTAGTCTTAATTCCAACTTGGCAGACCAAGAGAGAGTTATGATATTGCAATATATTCTTATTGTGAGAAGGCGGCGCTCTCTCTTTTAAAATAGTACAGGTGCTGTTATATGACTTGGGATGTTTCAATTGAATTAGACACGGCAGAAAATCGACGTTCGGAAGCCGTGCCGCTCTTCTGCCGATAAAAGCGGCAAGCCCTGTCGATCTTTCGGCAAAAAAGCCGGCATTTGCTTCAAACATCGAATTCCTGCCGTGTCTGATTCAAAATGTTGGGTGGGCCATTATTTGAATCAGACAAGGCAGAAGTTCACCGTTTGAAGCGGGACCTAACTTCCTCACTCAAGTAACCCATAGGTACGCCATCTTGGAAGTTAAGTCATTCTAGTCATATTATAGTTTTACCTTCTTTTGTCAGTTAGCCTTCATGTTAAACCCTCAATGGACAAAAGTACTTCTTCATTTTGAAAGGCCGCTACATCAATCTGGTAACCAACTGATTGGGACGGAAGAGTACTCAAAATAATACCTTTTGTATTGGCCGTGGATAATCAGAGTTTTGGGAAATATTGTTTTTAAATAGCCTAATTCAGATGTACTAGAAATAAGACTGCAAAACTATAGAGGAATTTTTAAGGGATTGGAGGCATGCGATCTCAGCCGTCAGAATAAGCAACAGTTTCCCATCATGGTTATTATTTTTTTCAATGCGTGATCGCCTTTATTACATGCATGTATACAACCTCTGGTTGCAGGGTATTTTAAGAAAACTTGAGATAAATTTTGTTTATCCTTTTTACAGACGATTTAATTAGTTGTGATTTGTGCTCGAATCTTATGCATAACTGTTTTAATAATAATACCTTGTATAATATAATCAAGTATAAACAAATAGTTTAGTTCTAGATAATGATTTCTATAATTGACCTAATTGTTTTTTGAGTAAATATAATCTTTGCAGAAATGGTTTCGATTTTAAACCGACGAAATATAAAGGCTAAATATATCATGCTGATATAAACGTTTTAAGCTTAACATTCATTGCATTTTTAGCATACTCACATTACTGTATACAATGATTTCGTTTAATACAAACGTTAAGTACATTCAAGTACAACACTAACAAATAATGAAACTTAATTTTCTCTTGTAAAAGAAAGAAATATTAATTGATGTATCATTTTTACTGGTATTATATGATTATGTATATATTATGCGACCTTTGACCTTTTGAATGCGAGCCATGCCCGGAAATAGATAACCGGAAAATGTTCATTAAAAAAATGAATGGAGAACCCAACTGGAATGATTATAGAATGGCAATGGATGTTGCCAGTGTTTACTATGCACAACTTAATCATGCTTATAGTTATTGGCCCCTGGCCACTGTAGGCAGCCAGGCTTAAAGGTACTATATCATACTTTGGTAGCATACCGAAACAGAAATCTTCACAGATTTAACAATAACTTACATGGTATAAAGATACGGTGATGGAAATAACATACCGTTAAAATGTTTCTGCCTGAAATGATGTATTTATCCAGAAAAGAGTAAAACCAATGACCAAAACAATTTTTGATCTTCAATTCAAAAGATCATAAATAACGGTAAAAGATTAAAAACAAATACCGTGGGCGTTTTTCACCGTTTTCTCTAAAAGTTGGCACCGTATTGGACTGGTAATTTCACTGATGACTGTTGCTGTATCTTTCTTTATAAATATTTTTGCCCCATGGATCTGCATTTCTTTAACAAAAACTGAAGTATTACCTCAATGTGGTCATTCAGTGCCAACATGAGGCATGAATGTTTCCGACTTGTGTTATACCAAAGGCAACAGGGTGTGATCCGTCTGCAATAATGGTTGGCGACGGTCCCAGCCACGAGGGCCTATTTTACCAGAAGAAAATGTATATCTCAGGATTATTGATAACATTGTATTTTTATAACTTGTATTGTAAATTGTGCCAGTAGCTTAAAATGTTTATAACAAGACATTTATTGTTCTACATGTATTGATAAAGTAAGAATATACCTTGAAAGCATAAGCATATACTTCATATACTTCATATTAATCTGATATGAAAGTACTACTTTTGCAAATTACATCTTAAGTGACATTTTACAATCTTGTATTAACAGAATTTTATATGACAATAATTGCAAGTACTGTAATCGAAATCAGCAATAAAGTAATTAAAATGGATTTCGTGTGATCTCAGACAATGAAAGTTTCTTTTACATATTAAAACAGTACAAGTGTATACTATTTGATATAACCGTAATTGCCCTATCATTAAACCCATGTCTTACAAAACGCAGGCCCTATGATTTACACCTCTATAGACCTTTCTTTTACAACGTCACAGACCGAGTTTTTGCCAACCAGCATGGCGGAAAGTATGGCGAGCCATCAAAGCCAGGCATAAAAAATTACCGCATATTTCACCCAATTTGTACACAACGTTTCACAAACATTATAAGATATTGCTGAATGTAATGAAAATAACATAAGCAATGATGGTATGTAATGTGTGCAGCTATGGAAAGTTTTCAAAAATGTTGAATGTGGTCACACCGTCTTTCGAGAAGACGAAATGATTTGCAACATTTGGCCGCCCATGCCAACCAGCAGCCAATGTTTATAAACAAAAGAAAGGTCTATACAACAAATAAGAAAAACCTGAGCATATTTCTGAGCATACTTCGGAGAAATTTCTAAATTAGCTAGCTGTCCATATAGCTGCTTCACAATCTGTGAATATAAAGCTGTTAGGTTTAGTCAGAGGGCCTGTTTGTTTCGGACGAATCCTGCGGATCCGGATCCCATTTTTCGGATCCACCTCCTATGCAGGGTACGCTAAAATGGGATCCAGATCCGAAGGATTCATGATCCTTTGCGTGAAACAAACAGGCCCAGAGATACCACCCCTTGTTTAGGAAGAGAACTGGTCCTTACCAAAAAAGTGGTGCAACTAATCATCGATTATTTCAAGTCTATTCCTCAAATTGACAAGAGCACAAACAATAATATTTCTCATTGAAATACTTAATATTCATCATTAATATCACCTCGAGTACATTCCGATCAAATTAATGAGGGTCTCAGCATATAACCTTAGCATTTGTAACCCCTCTATGTCTTATTGGACAAAGGCCATTCCATAGTTATTTTTTGCGGCACTTCCTGTACAATAATGGTTTTACATGCATTAGTGTGTCGGGGTGTTTGTTTGTTTGTTTAAACCAAGAGATAAGCAGGGCTGGAAATAAGGTTTGGTGAGGGCAAGGCCAATTTTCCATTGCAAGGGGCACTTCCATTGGAAAATCATAATGTCTATGGAAACATTTGAAGGGGCACCAAGGCCAAGAACCAGGGCAACCAAGGCCATGGCCTCTATGGCCTCCGATTATTTCCAGGCTTGGATAAGGAATACGACCCTCTTATAATGTCATATATCTCGCTTCGATCATGCATGCCTAAAATTAGGCCCACTGTATTGAACGAAGCCTTTACACCTCTTCACAAGACTAGTGTTTTGTCAGTGTTCTGTCCCTTGCACAGATAGTATATAAAGGAACGGACTGTCAAGGACTCAAGTCCCACGATTCCGCTGCCGGTCTCAAACATACACAGCCGTATCTGTGCAAATCGTGGTTTGACGAACCAGACAAACCAGTGCTACGAAGTAAGTTCATGACGGACCTGGACGGTGTATGTACTGATTTACACCTTACAGGACGACGCAACAGGCGGGGGCATCCAGACATTACTGATGAGACGCTGATAGTCGTTTTGCTGCCGCTGGCGGGAAATGTCCTCTAGGTCTTGATACGGGGCCTCCTCCTCCACCATAAGTTGCTTGTCCAGCAACGGAGGTTCGGGTACGGGCCTCGGTGCATGAAATTCCTCAGGAGGCAGCCCGACGAAGTCCACACTGAAATCATCCTCGTTGATGCGGTAACGCGACGCCTTGGCTTCCTGTCCGTTCCTGAGGTGGGTGATCTTACTCGACAGGAGGGACTTCGCTTTGAGCGATACCCAGCAGCAAATACCGGCCAGGACCAGGACCATCATACCGCCGATGGCGTACCCCATCGTCGAGTTGGAGTTGAAGAGATTTGACGAAGTGTCCAGTTTGGGAATGAACGGGGGCAGAGGTTTACGGGTCGCAAGTACGGTCGTGGACTCGGTGGTGGCGGGGAAATCGGCCGCGAGAAAAACCTCGGATTGGGGCTGGTAGCTGGCCATGACGCGGCACGTCACTGGGGTCCCGATGTCGGCAGTGGAAACGCCGTGTACGGACAAGACGCACTCGGAACTCACCTCCACAAAGAACCGGTCGGTGGTGTTTGAGGGGTCGATGTGGAGGCCGTTGAAATGCCAGTCGCAGTAGAGAGGTGGAGGGCGAGCAGGATCCATGCGGCACTTAAACTGGGCAAGCTCGCCCAAGGCTCTTGGCGTTTTGGTTTGGTGTAGCTTGACGACAAACGGCAGCACTGTGGAATGGAGGGGTATAATGGTCAATATGGTACTCGCCTGGCTCCTCCCAATGGCATTACTGCCTATGCATGTTATCACGGTCCCATTGTCCTGAGAGGAGATGCTGTGAACATTCAGCACGAAGTCTGATTCTGTCGTCGGAGAATGGAGGTCCAGACTCAAGTCCCAGCTCACAGACGCCCGAGGGTGACCAGACACGACGCAGGGAACAACGAGTTCCTGCCCGATGCTAAGTCCACTTGTCAAAATCGGTATTGTCACATGAGGTCGGTCGAGGATGCAGGACTGGTTGCTCAGCACTCCTTTGTAGGTCAGCAAGCATTTGAATCCTCCTGGTGTAACGACATCCTCCTCCGTTATTGGTGACTGAACACGCACAAAGTCCCCTGTGTCATCATCATCGAGCACGGACGTTTCAAGACGCTCACCGTCTTTCCACCACTCCAGACTTACCGGCGGACTAGCCCTCTCTGAGACGCAGACGAGTGACCTGTCCTCACCGACGGTGCGGACCGAACATTGCGGGTACTCGCCGGAGGGTGGCTGTTCGACCGTCAGTGTCACCAGCTCGTCCAAGGTCTCCACGATGGTATCGCCTCTCTGAAGGCGGCACCCGTACACGCCATTATCAGAGACGTGCACGGAGTTGATGGTGAGATACGCTAAGAACCCACCGTTGCTCCGCAGATCATCTAGCTCATATCCATCCGGCGTGGCTCTACCAGCTGGCACTGGCCATTCAGCTACTATTTGGTCATCCTTCATCCACACTACCTTCTCCTGCTCTTGCTCTAGATCACTGTGCCCGATGCAAGTGAATTCGACTAGGGAGTTTGGTGGCGGAATCTCTTCATTCACGTGCAGACTCAGGGCATCTGAACTCAAAGCCGTAGACAGTACTAAGATGACCACTACCTTTACCACCAGAACACACCGCCGACTAGGACCCATTTTTTAATGCAGAGCCTACTGACGCTTCTTCTAAAGCTATATTATGAAGATGTTATAAGACCACCAGTCCCGAGACTCTCCGTTTTATAGGACACTTCGCGGTACACCACCGGATGACAGTGTAACTCGAATAAATACCCCGTGAACTTCCCTCTTTAGGGTACTGAAAATTATTTAGTAATTACTTTAATAACCACGCTTATGGTGACACTCACGGATCCATGCAGTGGTAATCTTGGCAACGTACCAGAGAAAAATATCAGTATTGATGTTTGATGACCGGGCACTCGTAATAGTCTTCTTCTACTTCTTCCTTTTAAACTTCTTTTTATTTTTATGGGAAGAATTCCAATGATGGACATTAAAGGTACATACAGTACAGGATTGGTAACATACCCAAACCGCAATGTTCACAGATTTACAAAATGTATAACTTGCAGGCCAGGTTTGAAGGATGATGCTGGTAGAAACATACCGTTAAAATAATCCACTTGAAATGGTGTATTTATCCCGAAATTAGACTCAAAGACCGAAAACAGTTTTGATCTCGGGTAAGATCAAAACCATTCTTTATGTTTTATAAGAAAATGTGAGTCAGTGTTTTTGCTGTTTTCTCGTGACTCAGATGTCCGATTGAGCTAAATTTTATTTTATAGGTTTATTATTTCATGTACATGCTGGATAAAAAAAGAGTGTGTGTGTTGTTTTGTGACCCAACCATGTATTGTACCATCATACTTTGGTATTGTCAAACTGCAGATTCATGGGTAAATAAAATCAAGAAAGTTGCAGTAAAAATCATCTGTGAAATTCCCAGTCCCACACGATGCCGACTTTTTGAGAAAACAGTAAAAAACGCAATGGGAGTACATGCACTGCAGCTGTCAAAAAAGACAAAGACAACATGAAAAAAAAAAACCCAAAAGATTTCAGAAAATAAGAGTGGGAGTTCCTTGAACGGTTGACGGGCCCAGCAGTTGGAAGAGGAGGGTTTTATTTACAAAACTGATGCGAGCCCTGTCTCGCCTAGCGAGAATATGCAAAATGCCAGCTTCGGGAATTAATGAGACAATCTGAGCTGTACATGTATACGGTACAATACAACAAAGCCATGGTGTGCATGTACAGGATGTGTCCGTCTTTCCCTTGAAGGCATTGCCATAGGCGACAACATTATGATGATGTTGGAGGTTAACTGGTACCCCAACCAACTGGTACACTGACCAACTCGTATGCCGTTTGATCAACGTAACTTGTACGCCGGGCGGCTCGTATGCCGACCAAGTCGTACGTCGACCAACTTGTATGCCAACCAACTCGTAGGCCAACCAACAACCTGTTTAATAGTTTGTAAACGTTGGCCGTTTTTTCTTCAGTCAGACCAAACTTTTTTCATGTTGTTTGTAATTGTGAAAATAAAATCAAGAAAATGAAATCATTTCAACGATACTACATGACGTAATAATTTCAATGATACGAAATCATTTCAACGATACGAAATGATTTTACGAATACGAAATTAAATCGAAAAAATGAAAGCGTTTAAAAAAAATGAACATATGACGTTATCATTTCAACGATACAAAATCGTTTCAACGGTACAAAATCATTTCAACGATACAAAATCATTTAATATAAATCACATGTTTTGTACTTCTGTTTTCCTTCCACCATGTTTCATTTGTGGGAGGCAGGTGTTGCCAAAATATATCGTTTCTACCTCTTGTGGTTGTAAATTTGTGATCATTGAAAACTCTTGGACTTATGGTATTTTTTCCTGGTATTTAGTTCTAAAGTGAAATGTAGTTTTTGCAAGAAATTAACTACTTTCCAGTCCACAAATAACGTAGTAAAGTACCGTGTTGAGGCCACCAATTCATGCCGACAGCGCGACTGCATAGGACTTATGATGCATTGCAGCCGGCTAGGATACTATGAGTTATCTTCTGTAACTCAAGTTATGATTGATCGTATGGCTTCGTAAAATCGACCCGAGGATCTTTAAACCAACCGAAGGATTAGAGTAACCAGGGGCCAATTTCATAGAGCTGCTTAAGCACAACATTTGCTTAAGCATGAAAAGTCTAATTCCTTGATCAAACAGGATTACCAATCAAATTTTCATGTGACGTTTACTGCTTTTGACTTGTATTCGGCCATTGTTTGCTGAGCATAACATTCACAAGGAGTTTTGGCTGGCATACTGATTTTATTTATCAGGGTTGTTGGTGTTTAAGCACATTTTAGTGCTTAAGGAGCTCTATGAAATTGGCCCCTGGTAACAGGGTTGACGTGTGTAGAACGTGCGGTATTGTTGTTATTCAGAGCTGATTAGTTGGAAGTGAAACACTGATATGTTGTTCTAGTTGCAACTTGGAAGCAGTGATATCTACTTAGCCATTGTGTAGGCTTGCTGCGTATCCAGGGATTAGATATCATCATCAGTCTTTCCCATATGTAACTTGTAGGCTTCATGGTTTTAGCTAGCTCATGGTTCTTAAAAAATGTATATGCTGGAGAAAGATCATACCCAAAATGTACATGCACATGGAAAGCCATAATTGTAAACTGTTCCAGTTTGTGATGGCTTCGTGATTCTGATAAAGATTTCCTTCATCTTTGTTTTTGCAGTATCAGTCTTGTTGTATCTGGGTTCGATTTCACGAAGCCCTACGATCGATTGTAACTTGAGATTCGAAGGATACCTTTCATATGCTTTGACTTCTAATGTAGGGCTGCAATGCATCATAAGTCCTACGATTGATAGTCCGTTATGATGAGTTTGTTGAAATCGACCCCTGCAGGGCCCTGGAATGTTTAAACCTTTGAGTTGGGGAAGGGATAGATAGAAGAGACAACCTGTTTCTGTTCTGTTTATTGTGCCGTTCAATAGAGTTGTTCAAGTTTTGTGAATTTGTGTGTGAATTGTTTGTGTTTTAGCACATAATCTCTAGCATATGTTGCTTCTGATTTGTCAAATTCTGCTATGAAATTAGCGACAGTACTACTGTTACTACATATACATGTATAATTGAGATGTAAATAGATTTGTAGATGAGCCCTGTTTTCAATGTGAATAAATACTTAATATTTGTTTTGATATACTTGTTGTCACTGACGTCAGTTTGTTGTAAGATCTCTTGAAAGGTCTCATATGAATTCTGAGCGGGTCATCAATGTATTGACAGACAGAACAACTTGTACATATATTTTATATGATTAAAGGTAATATCATACTTTGTTTTTTGTGAAAGAAATGCAGATTCATAGACATAAATATCAAGGGAGATACAGTAACAGTCATCTGTGACATTTTCAGTCCCACACAATGCCCATTTTTTGAGAAAACAGCTAAAAACGCCCACAGTCTATTCTAAATATTTCCTTAAAAGATCAAAATTGTTTTGGTCATTGATTTTACTCTTTTCTGGATAAATACAGCATTTCAGGCAGAAAAAAATTAATGGTATGTTTCTATCATCACCGTCTTTATACCCTGTAAGTTAAGGGTAAATCTGTGAAAATTGCTGTTTCGGTAGGCTACCAAAGTATGATACTACCTTTAATCTTGTTGGACTGTATAATTATTATAGTATTCTTATGGGTGACGCTGCGTAGGTATGTGCATGTGCTAGCTTTCAGGAAACGGGGGGGGGGGGGGTGAAAATCAAAAGTGCCATTTCAATGAAATCAAGACCTAAACTGAGTCGCAATTGTGAAGATGGGCTTGAAAACAAAACAAAACTTACCAAGGAACGTGTAATGGCTAGTACAAATGTTGGACACGGCCTCCAATTCTTCGTTTGCAAAACAAAAGGTTTTTGGTTGAGATTGTTCTCAAATCATAGGACATAAAATATGACAAACAACCAAGTAACAAGTGTGAAAATGGTTGGAAAAAATGCACCAGAATGAATGCTTATGTGGTTTGTTAACGGGTCAGTGGCGGATCTACGGGGGGGTTTAGGGGGTTTAAACCCCCCCTTGGATTCCCAATTTTTTTTTTTTTTTACCCCCAAAAAAAAAATAAGAAAAAAAAAAAATCAAATGTCAGACTTAAAAAGCTCCTTAGCTCCCTACCACAGCGGAGCCTATCAAAGTCATCACTTCTGATCATGGTCCTAAATTGAAAATAAAATGAATATTTAAGATATTTTTGTTTCAGCTTCATAAGGAAACTTGGCAAACTGCAAGCAAATTGTTTTCACTTTCGGTTTGAATAGTTTCGTTATTACTGGGGAGCAATATAAAGGGCGACGTGAGCGGTAATAAAAATCAATTTGTGAAGCTAGGAAGTGGTGCGGGCTACTCTCTGTCATCGCCATGGCTTCTACTCGAATTAGCTGGATACAACTGCTTCAGCTGTTCCTCTTTGCCGTTGTCTCGACAACTTGCGCCTCATCCCTGACGCTGGACGTCGATGGTGAGGTTAACTTCCCGAAGAGTGGTCAGTCGGTCCAGCTCATCTGCTACGGCTCATCCGATCAGCCCAAGTCGGCAAGCAGAATTATCTGGACAAAGGACGGTGTCCAGCTGGCCCAGTGGCCGAACCCAGCCGCCATCACACACGGCTGCTCCTACAGCGTGTCCGGGATGTGGTTTGAGGACAACAACTCGTTCTTCACGTTCCTTGACATCAGCTCAATGGATGCTAGCTGTAACGGTGTCTACAGGTGCAGCCGTCAAGAGGTTGGCGTGGAGCGAGCTGTGTCTAACGAGGAGACGTTAGCGGTTAAACAGCAACCTTCCAACGAGTATCCTGAATGCTCCGTCCATCCAACCGGTGACACCAAGGCACTTATTTGCGTGTCAGAGAGGGGGACTCCAGAGGTGAGCTTGCAGTGGTGGAAAGATGGCCAGCAGCTTGAGCAGTCCACAACCGCGGATGACGACTTTGTACGCGCCCGCTGGTCGGCGGCAGACGGGATTAACAACGATGACAGCTACGCAGGGAAATTTGAGTGTTTCCTGACCTACGACGGACTGCGCAGAGGATCCTGCATTCTCGACCGCCCCAACGTGACAGTTCTCTCTAACAGGTTTACAAACGATCTCGACATCGGGCAGGACTTGACTTTTACCTGCATTGCCTCGGGTAGTCCTCCAGCCACCGTAAGCTGGAACACAATCGGCCTTCATGCTGTTCAACACGAGGCAGGGAATGAACTTCGCATCTACAACATCACCTCCCGCGACAACGGAACCAGGGTGACCTGCGAGGCACGCAACGCGATGGGAACCAACCAGGCGAGTAGGCTGATAACCGTCAAACCGCTGGAACTGAAGGTCGAACTCGTGCAGACAAAAATACCGGAGTCTCCCGGTGATCTTGCCCAGTTTAAGTGCCTGGCGATTCCCTCCCAGTCCGCTAGCAGCTGCATGTGGCAGTATAACGGACAGTACGTGGACCCTTTTAATACCACCGACAGGTTCATCGTTGAGAAGAGTTTCGAGCATGTCATGTCCGTCACGAGGGTTTCTGCTGCGGATATCGGGGCATCGGTCTCGTGCCGCATCATGGTCAGTTACCACCCGGCAGCCAGGGTGTATCTCAATGCAAGTTTTCCACTCACCACCCCTTCGAGTCTAATTGCGTCAACCCTACCACGGACTGGGCGACCGTCCATCTCTATAGACCCACCGAAGCCCGTCGCCGACCTCTGGGGTCTAGGCACGATGCTCGGATACATCATCGGAGGTCTGGTGTGCCTTGTTCTCCTCGGTATCTGCTGCTGGGTGTCCCTCAAAGCCAAGTCACTCATGTGCGACAAGAGAGACACCAAGACGAAGGACGAGTCTACAACGATGGCCTACAGTAATCGCAGGGAGCTGGAAGATTTGGTCGTTGACATCAGCAGCAACCCCCCGGCAATAACCCCCCGTCCCCCTCACATCACCAAGCAGTTCATGGTGGAGGAGGAAGAGGCAACTTACCAGGACCTTGAAGACATGTCTCGTCAACGCCAGATAAACGAGTACCAGCGACTCATCAGCAACGACTGGGCACCGCAACCCGTCCCCCCATCTACATTCCCAACTGTCATCTTAAAGACACACTAGATTAACTCTTAGGCTCGCTTCAAACGTGGAACTTCTGTCGTGTCTAATTCAGTACATTCCAACCGGTATAAAAGCGGCAGAATTTCGGCAGTTGTTTCAAATGCCGGTTTTCTGTTAGTCTTAATGCAAATTCCAACATGGCAGACCAAGAGAGAGTTTATGATATTGCAATATATTCTTATTGTGAGAAGGCGGCGCTCTCTCTTTTAAAATAGTAAAGGTGCAGTTATATGACTTGGGACGTTTCAATTGAATTAGACACGGCAGAAAATCGACGTTTAAAGCCGTGCCGCGCGCTCTTCTTCCGTTAAAAGCGGCAAGACGTGTCGACCTTTCAGCAAAAAGCCGGCATTTGCTTCAAACGACGAATTTCTGCCGTGTCTAGTATAAATGTTGTGCCATTATTTGAATCAGACACAGCCGAGGTTCGACGTTTGAAGCGGGACCTAACTTCCTCACTCAAGTAACCCATACGTGCGCCCATGATCTTGGAAGTTAAGTCATTCTAGTCATTTATTATCGTTTTACCTTCCTTTGTCAGTTAGCCTTCATGTTAAACTCTCAATGGACAAAAATACTTCTTCATTTTGAAAGGCTGCTACATCAATCTGGTAACAAACTGATTGGGACGGAAGAGTTCTCAAAATAATACCTTTTGTACGTATTGGCCGTGGATAATCAAGTTTTGGGAAATATTGTTTTTAAATAGTCTAATTCAGATGTACTAGAAATAAGACTGCAAAACTATAGAGGATTTTTTAAAGGGATTGGAGGCATGCGATCTCAGCCGTCAGAATAAGCAACAGTTTATAATTCCCATCATGGTTATTATTTTTTCCAATGCGTGATCGCCTTTATTACATGCATGTATACAACCTCTGGTTGCAGTTTATTTTAAGAAAACTTGAGATTAATTTTTTTTATCCTTTTTACAGACGATTTAATTAGTTGTGATTTGTGCTTGAATCTTATGCATAACTTTTTTTTAATAGTAATACCTTGTAAAATAATGACCTAATTGTTGTTTGAGTAAATATAATCTTTGCAGAAATGGTTTCGATTTTAAACCGACGAAATACAAAGGCTAAATATATCATGCTGATATAAACGTTTTAAGCTTAACATCCATTGCATTTTTAGCATACTCACATAACTGTATACAATGATTTCGTTTAATACAAACGTTAAGTACATTAAAATACAACACTTACAAATAATGAAACTTAATTTTCTCTTGTAAAAGAAAAGTAAATATGAATTGATTTATCATTTTTATTGGCATTATATGATTATGTATATATTATGCGACCTTTGACCTTTTGAATGCCAGCCATGCCCGGAAATAGATAACCGGAAAATGTTCATAAAAAAAAAAATGAATGGAGCGGGAATGATTATAGAATGGCAATGGATGTTGGTTGATTGCCAGTGTTTACTATGCACAACTTGATCATGCTTATAATTATTGGCCCCTGGCCACTGTAGGCAGCCAGACTTAAAGGTACTATCATTCTTTGTTAGCATACCGAAACAGAAATCTTCACAGATTTAACAATAACTTACATGGTATAAAGATACGGTGATGGAAATAACATACCGTTAAAATGTTTCTGCCTGAAATGCTGTATTTATCCAGAAAAGAGTAAAACCAATGACTATAACAATTTTGATCTTCAATTCAAAAGATCATAAATAACGGTAAAAGATTTAAAACAAATACCGTGGGCGTTTTTCACCGTTTTCTCTCAAAGTGGGCACCGTACTGGACTGGTAATTTCACTGATGACTGTTGCTGTATCTTTCTTTATAATTATTTTTGCCCCATGGATCTGCATTTCTTTAACAAAAACTAAAGTATTACATCAATATGGTCATTCGGTGCCAACATGAGGCATGAATGTTTCCGACTTGTGTTATACCAAAGGCAATAAGGTGTGATCCGTCTGCAATAATGGTTGGCGACAGTCCCAGCCACGAGGGCTTATTTTACCAGAAGAAAATGTATATCTCAGGATTATTGATAACATTGTATTTTTATAACTTGTATTGTAAATTGTGCCAGTAGCTTAAAATGTTTATAACAAGACATTTATTGTTCTACATGTATTGATAAAGTAAGAATATACCTTGAAAGCATAAGCATATACTTCATATACTTCATATTAATCTGATATGAAAGTACTACTTTTGCAAATTACATCTTAAGTGACATTTTACAATCTTGTATTAACATAATTTTATATGACAATAATTGCAAGTACTGTAATCGAAATCAGCAATAAAGTAATTAAAATGGATGTCGTGTGATCTCAGACAATGAAAGTTTCTTTTACATATTAAAACAGTACAAGTGTATACTATTTGATATAACCGTAACTGCCCTATCATTAAACCCATGTCTTACAAAACGCAGGCCCTATGATTTACACCTCTATAGACCTTTCTTTTGCAACGTCACAGACCGAGTTTTTGCCAACCAGCATGGCGGAAAGTATGGCGAGCCATCAAAGCCAGGCATAAAAAATTACCGCATATTTTACCCAATTTGTACACAACGTTTCACAAACATTATAAGATATTGCGGAATGTAATGAAAATCACATAAGCAATGATGGTTTGTAATGTGTGCAGCTATGGAAAGTTTCAAAAATGTTGAATGTGGTCACACCGTCTTTCGAGAAGACGCAATGATTTGCAACATTTGGCCGCCCATGCCAACCAGCAGCCAATGTTTATAAACAAAAGAAAGGTCTGTACAACAAATAAGAAAAACCTGAGCATACTTCTGAGCATACTTCGGAGCCATTTCTAAATAAGCTATAAATATAGCTGCCCATATAGCTGCTTCACAATCTGTGAATATAAAGCTGTTAGGTTTAGTCAGAGGGCCTGTTTGTTTCGGACGAATCCTGCGGATCCGGATCCCATTTTTCGGATCCACCTCCTATGCAGGGTACGCTAAAATGGGATCCAGATCCGAAGGATTCATGATCCTTTGCGTGAAACAAACAGGCCCAGAGATACCACCCCTTGTTTAGGAAGAGAACTGGTCCTTACCAAAAAAGTGGTGCAACTAATCATCGATTATTTCATGTCTATTCCTCAAATTGACAAGAGCACAAACAATAATATTTCTCATTGAAATACTTAATATTCATCATTAATATCACCTCGAGTACATTCCGATCAAATTAATGAGGGTCTCAGCATATAACCTTAGCATTTGTAACCCCTCTATGTCTTATTGGACAAAGGCCATTCCATAGTTATTTTTTGCGGCACTTCCTGTACAATAATGGTTTTACATGCATTAGTGTGTCGGGGTGTTTGTTTGTTTGTTTAAACCAAGAGATAAGCAGGGCTGGAAATAAGGTTTGGTGAGGGCAAGGCCAATTTTCCATTGCAAGGGGCACTTCCATTGGAAAATCATAATGTCTATGGAAACATTTGAAGGGGCACCTAGGCCAAGAACCAGGGCAACCAAGGCCATGGCCTCTATGGCCTCCGATTATTTCCAGGCTTGGATAAGGAATACGACCCTCTTATAATGTCATATATCTCGCTTCGATCATGCATGCCTAAAATTAGGCCCACTGTATTGAACGAAGCATTTACACCTCTTCACAAGACTAGTGTTTTGTCAGTGTTCTGTCCCTTGCACAGATAGTATATAAAGGAACGGACTGTCAAGGACTCAAGTCCCACGATTCCGCTACTGGTCTCAAACCTACACAGCCGTATCTGTGCAAATCGTGGTTTGACGAACCAGACAAACCAGTGCTACGAAGTAAGTTCATGACGGACCTGGACGGTGTATACTGATTTACACCTTGCAGGACGAAGCAACAGGCGGGGGCATCCAGACATTACTGATGAGACGCTGATAGTCGTTTTGCTGCCGCTGGCGGGAAATGTCCTCTAGGTCTTGATACGGGGCCTCCTCCTCCACCATAAGTTGCTTGTCCAGCGACGGAGGTTCGGGTACGGGCCTCGGTGCATGAAATTCCTCAGGAGGTAGCCCGACGAAGTCCACATCGAAACCATCCTCGTTGATGCGGTTACGCGACGCCTTGGCTTCCTGTCCGTTCCTGAGGTGAGTGATCTTACGTCGCCTGATGCTCGACAGGAGGGACTTCGCTTTGAGCGATACCCAGCAGCAAATACCGGCAAGGACCAGGACCATCATACCGCCGATGGCGTACCCCATCGTCGAGTTGGAGTTGAAGAGATTTGACGAAGTGTCCAGTTTGGGAATGAACGGGGGCAGAGGTTTACGAGTCGCAAGTACGGTCGTGGACTCGGTGGTGGCGGGGAAATCGGCCGCGAGAAAAACCTCGGATTGGGGCTGGTAGCTGGCCATGACGCGGCACGTCACTGGGGTCCCGATGTCGGCAGTGGAAACGCCGTGTACGGACAAGACGCACTCGGAACTCACCTCCACAAAGAACCGGTCGGTGGTGTTTGAGGGGTCGATGTGGAGGCCGTTGAAATGCCAGTCGCAGTAGAGAGGTGGAGGGCGAGCAGGATCCATGCGGCACTTAAACTGGGCAAGCTCGCCCAAGGCTATTGGCGTTTTGGTTTGGTGTAGCTTGACGACAAACGGCAGCACCGTGGAATAGAGGGGTATAATGGTCAATATGGTACTCGCCTGGCTCCTCCCAATGGCATTACTGCCTATGCATGTTACCACGGTCCCGTTGTCCTGAGATGAGATGCTGTGAACATTCAGCACGAAGTCTGACTCTGTCGTCGGAGAATGGAGGTCCCGACTCAAGTCCCAGCTCACAGACGCCCGAGGGTGACCAGACACGACGCAGGGAACAACGAGTTCCTGCCCGATGCTAAGTCCACTTGTCAAAATCGGTATTGTCACATGAGGTCGGTCGAGGATGCAGGACTGGTTGCTCAGCACTCCTTTGTAGGTCAGCAAGCATTTGAATCCTCCTGGTGTAACGACATCCTCCTCCGTTATTGGTGACTGAACACGCACAAAGTCCCCTGTGTCATCATCATCGAGCACGGACGTTTCAAGACGCTCACCGTCTTTCCACCACTCCAGACTGACCGGCGGGCTAGCCCTCTCTGAGACGCAAACGAGTGACCTGTCCTCACCGACGGTGCGGACCGAACATTGCGGGTACTCGCCGGAGGGTGGCTGTTCGACCGTCAGTGTCACCAGCTCGTCCAAGGTCTCCACGATGGTATCGCCTCTCTGAAGGCGGCACCCGTACACGCCATTATCAGAGACGTGCACGGAGTTGATGGTGAGATACGCTAAGAACCCACCGTTGCTCCGCAGATCATCTAGCTCATATCCATCCGGCGTGGCTCTACCAGCTGGCACTGGCCATTCAGCTACTATTTGGTCATCCTTCATCCACACTACCTTCTCCTGCTCTTGCTCTAGATCACTGTGCCCGATGCAAGTGAATTCGACTAGGGAGTTTGGTGGCGGAATCTCTTCATTCACGTGCAGACTCAGGGCATCTGAACTCAAAGCCGTAGACAGTACTAAGATGACCACTACCTTTACCACCAGAAGACACCGCCGACTAGGACCCATTTTTTAATGCAGAGCCTACTGACGCTTCTTCTAAAGCTATAGTATGAAGATGTTATAAGACCACCAGTCCCGAGACTCTCCGTTTTATAGGACACTTCGCGGTACACCACCGGATGACAGTGTAACTCGAATAAATACCCCGTGAACTTCCCTCTTTAGGGTACTGAAAATTATTTAGTAATTACTTTAATAACCACGCTTATGGTGACACTCACGGATCCATGCAGTGGGAATCTTGGCAACGTACCAGAGAAAAATATCGGTATTGATGTTGATGACCGGGCACTCGTAATAGTCTTCTTCTACTTCTTCCTTTTAAACTTCTTTTTATTTTTATGGGAAGAATTCCAATGATGGACATTAAAGGTACGTAAAGTACAGGATTGGTATCATACCCAAACCGCAATGTTCACAGATTTACAAAATGTATAACTTGCAGGGCATGAAGATGATGCTGGTAGAAACATACCGTTAAAATAATCCACTTGAAATGGTGTATTTAACCAGAAATTAGACTCAAAGACCGAAAACAGTTTTGATCTTGGGTAAGATCAAAACCATTCTTTATGTTTTATAAGAAAATGTGAGTCAGGGTTTGTGCTGTTTTCTCGTGACTCAGATGTCCGATTGAGCTCAATTCTTTTACAAGTTTAATATTTCATGTACATGCTGGATTAAAAAAAAGAGTGTGTGTGTTGTTTTGTGACCCAACCATGTATTGTACCATCATACTTTGGTATTTGTCAAACTGCAGATTCGTGGGTAAACAAAATCAAGAAAGTTACAGTAAAAATCATCTGTGAAATTCCCAGTCCCACACGATGCCGACTTTTTGAGAAAACAGTAAAAAACGCAATGGGAGTACATGCACTGCAGCTGTCTAAAAAGACAAAGACAAAAAGACAACATGAAAAAAAAAAACAATACCAAAAAGATTTCAGAAAATAAGAGTGGGAGTTCCTTGAACGGTTGACGGGCCCAGCAGTTGGAAGAGGAGGGTTTTATTTACAAAAGGCTTATTTTAACTGATGCGAGCCCTGTCTCGCCTAGTATAATGAACAATGATCAATTGCACGATCTATGTATCAACGCCCGCCCATCCCATCCCAGCGCCACCTACATGTACGATTGAAGCAGAACATGGACAAGTGAAATCATGCCTGCCAAGTGGATATTTGAAGAAGAAAAACGATATTGGTAAAAGAACTAGAACAAAAGGGGGGAATGAGAACGCTAAAAGAGGAAGAGAAGTAAGAAAAATATAACTCGAATCCCAAACAAAATAATAATTATTATTAGCCATTTTTCGGCGTGCAAGCCCCGCCCAACGCCCCCCCCCCCAAAAAAAAATAAATTTCAAGAGAGGGCGCACTTTACTTTGAATGCCCATCATCTTTAATCATGGCGACCGGTGGAACTGGCTGCGAGAACAATCACGATACAATGGAAACAGAAGTAACCCGGCAAAATGGGGTACAAGAAATGCCCAAAATTGCTGCCACTCAGTCCAAGTGGGTCCGGCTAAATGTGGGTGGGACATACTTCTTGACGACGCGGACAACGTTATGTCGAGATCCCAAGTCATTTCTATGCAGGCTGTGTCAAGATGATCCGGACTTGAGTTCAGATACGGTGAGTCAGTGTGTGAAATGTTCACATGGCATGGTAGGCCGGTTTCAGGTCAACTCGGTCCGTAACCAACTCGGTCCGAGTCAACTCGGTCCGTGACCAACTCGGTCTGTAACCAACTCGGTCCGTGACCAACTCGGTCCGTGGCCAACTCGGTCCGAGGCCAACTCGGTCCGTAACCAACTCGGTCCGTGACCAACTCGGTCCGTGACCAACTCGGTCCCTATGGGAAAATGCACGCAAAAACGTCTGGTAATTTTGTTGCAGCAAAACGAGTACGTAGTCTCGCAAATTGCGTGAATTTAACTATTTATTTAGGCTTATTTATTTATTTATTTATTCATTTATTATCTTAAAAACATTATAAGAATAAAAAATACATTGGCAGGTGCTGCGCAGGGATGATAAAAAGTAAAAAAAAAAAAAAAAAAAAAAAACCTGTCATCAAAAGACGCATTCCCAAACATCTGCCAATTATAAATCTTATATGTATTTTTCATGTTTATACACAGATTAATTAAAACAAAGCTAAAAAAAAATAAAAAACAAAAACAAAAAACAATCATCGTTATTATTAATCAATTGATTTATTCATTTTAAAATTTTTAAGGCATTTGACTTCGTGTATAACTTAATTGATATTTTAATTAAAATTGTATTGTGCCATTTTATCAAATAATTATGGTATCAACATAATAAGACATAATTTATTTCTTCACGGTTTCAGCCACAACCAAAACATATATCTTATGTTATGATGACATTACAAAACATGAATGCAAGTAGCCTCTACATGTTGTACACTGCTGCTGCAAACTGGATTCTTGTTTGTGTACGTTTTCCCATAGGGACCGAGTTGGTCACGGACTGAGTTGGTTACGGACCGAGTTAGTCACGGACCGAGTTGGCCACGGACCGAGTTGGTCACGGACCGAGTTGGCTTCGGACCGAGTTGGTCTCGGACCGAGTTGGTCACGGACCGAGTTGACTCGGACCGAGTTGGTTACGGACCGAGTTGACTGGCACCCGGTAGGCCAAAGGCCTAAAAATGACAGCCGAGTTAGCCTACAATCATGTATGGCCAGTGTACCTCTTTTCGGTAACGGTGTACAAGCAGGTCCGATAGCTGGGAATAAAACAACTCTTTATGAACAAACTTAACTAATCATACATTCGTGGTTATAAGGCAATATTATTATTATCAACAAGGGTCAAGGTTAGATTTGAGGAAAGAGGGCAGGGCTTTGATTTTTAGAGGGAAATTATGGGGTAAAAACGGTAACGTCTGCTCCCATTGTGTGGACTTTCAATACGTTGGTTGTAGGCACCAGACTAAACTTGACTAGCTAGACCAGACAAAATGGCAGACGGGCTGTTTTGAAGTTTGCCAGAAACAGGTAAGAAAATTGTATTTTTACTCTGAAATGTTGCACACAATTTTTCTATTTGGGTTTTAAGGACTCTGGAATATTTGCTGAAAGTCAAAAATATCATTTGGGATGAGTAGAAACTGTCAAGTTGTTTTTATTCCCTTTATAGGTATCGGACCTGCTTGTACACCGTTACCCTGTTTTCGAGGGTTGGCCTTCTATATGTCACTGGTAGCGACGTGCAGGCCTGTACCACACAATCAGTTGATTTGTTTTGTGTACGGGGAAAGAATTCCACTGATGACCATTATTTATGTAGAAAGGATTATATCCTCCAAGAGTTAACTTATTGTATACAGGTTATCATGAACTTCAATCTCAGGTGTGGAAAACTTGGGTAGCTGAAAAGTGATTTTTAAAGGGTTTTTTACCTACAAATTATACACTTCCAATTCAGCGGCAGCCATTTTGCTCAAAACGCCCTCTTTTAGTTCCATAGAGTTGTGTACAAATTATGGTCATCAGTGGAATTCTTTCCGATTTGATTGGTCTGCTGCCTAGCCTTGTGTCAACTGCAAAAAATCCCCCATTTACTGTATTAACAGAGATGGAACAGTGCCACATGTGGGAGAAAAGTGCACTGCGCTGATTGGTCAACATGCTAAGCTGGCAGAGCTTGTGACATCATTCATGAAAATCCTGTGTAGTCTGGTTTCCAGACCTAAAAAGCTCCTGACTATTGTCTGTCAAATATAGGGTCAGGTATCGGCTAAATTCACTGGAGGGTCACTTGACCAAAAAAGTAAATTTTTGACTTTTTTACGGATTTATCCGAAACGTTATGAACTCGTTTTCACCAGACTTCGGATAGTTACGTGGACTGTCGGCTTTTTTCGACAGGTCACGCGAGGTCATGTACAGTACAAGACAAGTCATGTATAAATGTTTCACCCGTGCTACAGTTAGCTAAAATAGAGCATAATTATTGTCCACATACAACAGAGCACTCTTCCTATTATGCACTCTTGAGGAGTTTGTTGTATGTTTTTCCCATAGAGCTATATTAAAATTACTAGAGCGCTAGCTCCGTGTAAAAAGTGATGCCTGCTGGGCGCATCCATGTTTGTGCACAAACCTATGGAAATCCAAAAATTGTGTACGTTTTTTGTACGTTCATTTGCATACTGCGTTGTGTTCTATACGGGTGCGTCATCGAACCCAAATACGCCCGAAATCCGACACTCCCTCGATAAATGCGCGTTTCATTTAGGACCTTGCGCGCACACGCTATGCACTTCAGTCACGCAATGATTGCATGCGTCATAAAGACGCGCTACCGGTACCGTTCGCGTCATTGATCAATGGTTCGCGCATACTTGAGCGTTGCATGTAGAGTACACTCTTCGAAAGGCATTCCAGTCAAAGTGTTCTTGTTCCACAGACACGCACACAAATTCAAAATGACTGCGCCCAGACAGCTTCAAAACGTCTACACGCGGAGAATGCAGAGCTAGCGCTCTAGTAATTTTAATATTGCTCTATGGTTTTTCCCCACTCTTTGAACTCTTATTCTGCGCAGAAAAAATTGCATGTACTTACGAAAGTGCAAAAATGAATGCTAAAATGGAATCTCAATCTCGCTAAACTCTAAAACTAGCTTTCGCGCCTTCGCAGACATGACAGCTGTGTCATGTTCTATTTTTAACCGTAGCTGATACCTGACCTCAGATTTTTAATAAGAGTCGTCAGGGAATCTTTGGGCAGGGAACCAGGCTAAATCCTGTATTGGTCCAACTCGTTACGCATGCACGCAGGGCCTTTGCAGGCATGTAGTTGCACAGTTGCACAATCCAAGTTCCCGTTCAGGCTTGAATGATTAAAGGTACAATACATGATTGGTAAAGTTCACAGGACTGCACTCATACTTTGTCTGATCAAACATGTGAAATAATAAATCTTTAAATTTTTTACAAATTTGAGCTCAATCGGACATCTGAGTCAAGAGAAAATAGCGAAAATCCGACTCAATTTTTCTTATAAAACATGAAGAATAGTAATCCAGTATACAAAAATTGGGAGCCAAAGATGATGTTCGGTATCTATAGCCAATCATATGGTATACTGAAGTGGTGTTATTTATAGTGGCGTTGCATTGTACACATAATAATTATATCCAGAAATAAGTTGACAAACATCTGAAATTCGGAAGGTTACGTAGCATCTCGAGGCATTTTTGGCTTCACCTGTCCTTACGAATCATTCCAATATAGATTCACAGTACCCTCCATCCTTCCTAATTCTACAACTTCCAAATCTTACATTTAATTAGGATTTTTTTTAATGTAAGGATTCATGAAGACGTACCCAGAGTATACATTTTTTTTGTTCTTTTGTCACATATATGTATTATTTATATCCTTAGACCCCCCCCCTTCCTCTGAAAAAAAAAAATGGAAAATGGATACAATTGTAGTTTCTGTGTAAATGTTTGGTCAGTCTGCAAACCCTGATATAATATATGTGAACATGTCAACATTAAAAATGTTCCAACTGTGTTCACAATGTACTGTGCACACCAGTGTTTGTAAGTAAATACACTACTAGGTACATGTACATTGAATGAAAACATTGTTTACACACATAATGAAAATGTACGTACACTGTGTGTCCATTGCATGCACAGTGTATATTAGATCTGCTTTTATTCAAGTATACAATGTTTACATAAACCAGTCATGTAAATTATATACATGATGCACAATGCAATCCTTTGTTCATGCATATTTTGTAATTTCACCTTATTTGTCCCCCCCCCCATAGGTTTTCCCAAGTGTCCCCGCCCCCTTACAAATGCTCTAGCATGTAGGCCTACACGCAAATGTTTTTTTACCAGGAAAAGAAAATAGAATTGCCTCAGTGCCTTTTAATGTGTGCAATTCAAATTCAAGGGCACACATGACAGTACATGACAGTTGCATACATGTACACGTGTACGTGTCTGCAAATAGGATTTATTGGGACTGCAGTTATTGATAGGAAATTGGAAATAGGCAGTCAATACTGCAATACGTGGAAATTTGCTGATAAAACTGGCGTATATTGGACGATTTAGTTTTTTTTAAGGGGAGGGGCAATATGGTACAATGTGGTATCCATATGCAGTTGTGCACATAGTACTGTACAGTATACATTACAACATACACTCCTTACATGCCTTTGAGAAGGCCTTTACACAATACATGTATCTCCTTTTCAATCCATGTTGAAACCAACCCGGATCCACCCCGGTTCAGCCCGGCAAGTTTTGGAACCGGATCGAAGAGATGCAACATTTATATTCACACTACGTTTATGGTGAACCGGCTCATACAACACATACATGTACATGTACATACATGTCAATTCATGTTTTATTTATATCAGTCATTGACCTTCACATTTTAGTGTTTAATCAAAAATAACATTGAGAATCATGAACCATATGTGATAAGAGGGTCGAGTACTCGAGTAGGCGTACAGTACGGATGTTTTATTCACATGTCATGTACATGTTCATGTACAGTACTGTACATACATGTACACTATGAACATACAAGTGTATAGTACTTTGTTCCATTTGTTCACTACAGTTACACATTAAAGTACGGTACATCATGTTGTGCAGCAATGATTTAAGGATTTTTTGCTTTAGGTATCGTCAATACATGTAATTAGAACCGTACTGTACAGGTTCATATGAACCGCAGACATGTACAACTATATACAGTATGTCATTGACAAGCACAACATGTACTGTACAATGTACATGTACACACATACAATACGATTTTACTGTGAATGTGCATAGTCTGTACTTAGTATCCAGCAAAGATTGTGTTGCCGTAGAAGTTTCTAATAATACAGTGTGTGAAGGAAGCTTGTCCTCAGTTACATTTCCTGTACAATGTGTTTGCAGCTCATGTGCATAGTGCATACATGTATGTTGTAATATGTACATGTACTAAACTATCAAAGACTGAGTGATTATTGTATACCGTATAGTAAAAACATCAATTCATGTACATGTACAAGTGTATGTACATGTATGTAGACCCTACAATGTACATGTACTGTATCATACACATACATGAATACACATTGCACATGAACATCATCGTATGTCATGTACAACGTACATATATGTGTATACATGTGTATATATATTTGTATATTTGTGTATATATATATGTTTATTTATACAATGTACATATGTACTGTACTGTACATGTACACGTATGTATGTACAAATTATCATATACAGTATTGTACAATACTTATTTAGTGAAATAGAAAAACAGTAGGCCTATGCTGTACAGTGTATTTTGACTCTCAGTTTCATTGTGCATGTTGTGTATATGATCACATCAATAGACTATAACATTGCACAGAGAATAGGTACAGTACATGATGTAACTGCTGTGCGTACACAAAACATACTCAACACTCAAATAACTACCGTATATATATAATTTTAAAATCTCTTGAAAGATTTCTTTCTCCTTTTTTTGTTGTGTACAGTATTTGCTTTTATTTTCTGGCGGGACATTTGGCCTTGAGCAACGGGCTGCGTTTGTGAGAAATCAATGCAAGCCCGCCTTGGATTGTGTACAGCAAGTGCTTTGCAAATAGTAAACGTGTACACGTTTGAACTTTCCCAGTATGTCATGTACGTGTAATGTAATGAGCCAACCACAGAAATCCATCCGTGAAATTGTTATTTTGCAATTTGTCGATAATTGGCGCGCAGGAGGTAGAAGAAGCCTTCATCATCCTTGGATGCTTTCATGCTATGTGGCTTTGTGATAGTAGAGAGTTGGTCGGTCTGGTCGATAGCTTATATTCTTAAAATGGGTTCAAATGGCACATCTCGTTTTCGGTTCGCAAAGACGTTTGTCCAAAACATTTTTTAGCAAATGCCTCCTTTTTTGTGACAATTTTCTCAAATTATCAACCTGATGATCAATGTTTAAGTCCTTGCTATGTACTGTACATGGTGAGACCAGGGGCCAATTTCATGGCCCTGCTTAGCACAACAATTTGCTAAACATGAAATTTCTGTACCTAGGATTAACAACCAAATTTCCATGTGAGTTCGAATCCCACCTGAGCAAGCATGTGATTTTTTCTCACGTGCTTTCACAAGCACTGAGTATGCAGTATTGCAGTGCTCATCCGCGTCGGTGAAGGGCAAGCCTAATTTGCAAATTTCCATGTGTTGTATATCGCCTGTGATTGTTCTTTGGCTGTTGTTCACTGACCATAAATATCAAATGAAATTTTTAATGGTGGTTTGTTTTATTGAGCAAACATTTTGTGCTAAGCAATTGTTGTTGTGCTTAACAGCTACATGAAATTGTGTACCTCCTTCACATTTATACTGTTATGACTGTGTGCATTGCCAGGATCGTAACGCCATGTTTCCATAATTTTTTCCATAGTATTTTAATACATGTTCCTGTATAATCTTTTTGTGAAGAATAGTTTTACAAAGTTCGTAAATTGCACACAATTTACAGGATTTTCTTCCATAGCTTAATCACATTTCAAGTAATAAACCGAGCAAAATAATGAAATGAAATATATAATGCTTGCCTTTCTCAAAGGGTAAGCCTTTGAGAAAGATCCTTCTAGGATCAAAACTCCGGCCCTCCTACTACATGTTACTCCAAGTAAATTACATTCCCAAAGAAACTTTGGTTAATCCTTTAAAATGTGTTCATTAAGTCATGTTACATGCACGTGTACACGTGCATATTGTCATTTTTGTATGCTACAAAGTACATTATACCTGTACTTTTCGACACACATGTACTTAAAATTCACAGAAAATTGTTAATTTTTGTATAGAACTGCAATCAGTCTAACACAGACTGTGTACTTTTAACATGTTTAAGGACACTGTTCATATGCCACTCTTTATCACATCCTGTGTATTTATATTACATACGTACGTCATTGATATGAACCTCACTTTAGTATACATGCACTGTAGAACAACTGAACAAGTGCAGTGCACTTAGCAGAACTTCTTACATTGCACATTGTACAATGCCACTCTCTTCTTCATCCAACAATAGGAATCTACTAATGTATAGAAATCATTTTGTGATAAAATTTGATATTGTTCAAGGAACAAAACAACCATATTTAGCCCTAAATGTATGGCACACGATATATGTGTACATTGCACATGTATATAATTGTATATGACAGGTTTACTGTATTTTACAATTTGCTCTGTACATTGTACACATGTGTATGTGTCATAGAGCTATATTAAAATTACTAGAGCAATAGCTCCGCATTCTCCGTGCGTAGACGCTTTGAAGCCGTCCTGGGCGCTGTAATTTTTTATTTGTGTGCGTGTCTGTAGAACACTGACTGGAATGCCTTTCGAAGAGTGTACTCTATGCAACGCGCAAGTACATGTCAGAACGCGTGAACGCTGTTTCTGTACGTGACTCGACTGCTGATAAAATCCAAAGTCATGGCAAAATTTAAGTGCAGCGCGTGTACACGGACTGTGCAAAATGAAACGCGCATTTACATATGTACCGGAGGTGCGTCGGATTTTGGGCATATTTGGCTTCGATAACGCGTCACCTGTATAGAACACAACGCAGATATATGCAATTTATGAACGTACAAAAAAGGTACAAAATGTTTATGTTATCCATAGGTTTGCGCACCAACATGGATGCGCCCAGCAGGCATCACTTTGTACACAGAGCTAGCGCTCTAGTAATTTTAATATAGCTCTATGGCACGTGTACACGTGTCTAAGATGGCATTGCAAGATGTTACAGCCGCCTTGGCACTTGGCATTTTTTTTTCTTCTTTTTTTAAGTTACCTGTGTTGGATGTCATTGCTTGAGAATGTCAAGATTTGCCTGTAGCATGATGGCTACCACCAAAGCGAACAGTAATTTCTTTCTAGATCTCTCTTCTTTTCTCAGGTGGGAGGGGGAGGGGAGGGGCAGAGTTGCTTCTTCGCGGGCGGTGGGCGTAAGAACAATCAGGATGAATTTTTTTTTTTTTTTAGTGTACAGGGAGTGGGACTGTCTAGGTCCTAAGGTGTGCTGGGAATATGGATCTAAATGTCAAATCAGGAATCTTATCCAGCAAGAGAATCCAGTCTACAATGCACTGATGAAATAGGAAGATATATGGTATTACGTTGGTTGCCATACATGTGTAATTTTGTTCCTATATTGTACGTTTATCTTACATTTATCTGTTTATGTACTACAGTATTACATACTGTATTCAGTACTTGAATTGAAAGAAAGTTTCTACCCCATTCTGTTGTAATTAGAATTAAACTTGATTAAAGGTAGTATCATATTTTGGTAGCATACCGAAACAGAAATCTCCACGGATTTACCTATATTTGAACTTGGTATAAAGATGGTCATGGTAGAAACATATCGTTCAATATTTTCTGCCTGAAATGCTGTAAATATCAAGAAAAGAATAATACCAATTGACCAAAAACAATTTTGATCCATTGGTTTTTATTACTTTGCTTTCCAATTGTTGACCTTTTCCCAACCATAGACTGTCCCCATATTGTCCCTTTTGTTACTAGTTCCCGATTTGAATGCCACGACAAATTAACACCCACACATAAAAAGTCATTAGGTTTGAAGCAAGCGTTCCTGTTCAATTCATTATTGATAAATGAATTATTTATCGGCAGGTTAGTTGTTAAAGTGTAATTTTGACTAATGACATATGAGTGAGATCAGGCTGTATGCCTGTATCATGTACGATTGTACGTACTATGCAGTCAGTTGTAACAATCGTGCATTACACATGTACATGTATGCATACGTGTATGTGTGGTGTACAATTTGCTCTACTGGGCTGTAATAATGTGCATGCACGGTCCCAATTGCCGGGTTACCGAAATGCGAACGATTACTATGTTCAGAAATGTGCATGAGGATTACGTGAATCGTGGCCATGGCATTCACCTGGATGATCGGTCTGTCATGCCTAACAAGTCAAGTATTCACCCTGTATACATGTACATGTATACAGGGTGTCCCAGAAAAAAACGCAACACTGTGTCGGGACCCATTATGTTAAAATTAAAATGTTAATCACTTCAACATTCAGTTATGTGATACAGCCATGTCTTGGCTATTAACATGTAGAATTTGAGCATAATCGGGCTGAAATTGGCAAAAATATGACCAATTGAAAGAGTAGTACTACTTAAAATCAAATTTGCAAGGATAACACGCATATTGGTCAATACACACATAATGTGTATGAAAGAAAGATGAAAATCTGGTTTTGAGGTTGGGTAGTTCAGTCTTAGTTTTTTCACTCAATTTCAGTCGAATTTTGCTCAAATTCTACATGGTGATAGCCAAGACATAGCTTCATCACATATCTGAATCTTGAAGTGACAAACAGTTTCATTTTCATATAATAGTTTTTGACACAAGTGTTGCGTTTTTTTGTGGACACCCTGTAGACACATTAAACATCTTGTGACTTGTATTTGGGGTAAATACGGTTTGCAAGACAGGAATGTCTCAGTACATGATGACAAGACTGAGAGTGACTTTGACAATGAACTGACTACATTGAATCAATCACAGAATTAGGTGTTCGGGTTCACTCTGAACACCTATTGTTATTGTACGAGTTTTAAGGAAGATACAGTACAGTGTACATATTGTTGTGCACATTATGTGTCACTTACATTTACATGTACAATCTATTCTTCTTTTTTTTACCTTAAAAACCTGGAAAAAAAAACTAGGGCGTGTGCATGTACATGTATCTTAAAATATTAGTATACATGTACATAATGTACTTATATGTTTTCATTTTTGTTCTGAATATACAGAACTGTAAGTAACTAATATTCAAAATGAATGATTGATTACCCTACCAGTATAAACACTGATAAATGCGACCTACATCATTGTACCTGACATTATGGACATGTACATGTACGTGTACGTGTGCCATGCATTGTACGTATACAGTAATATATAAATCTCCTTGCAAACATGGACTGTAGCAATGTAAGCAGGTACCCAGTACATCTGTATCAGGAGCAACAAGAGTTAACACATAAAAGAGATGCAACAAGACCTTGGACTTGGCCATAAAAATTGTACAGTATTATACTGACCGGTACAAATACTCAGTATACGTGTACATGTGTGTATGTACCGGTACTTGTATTACGTGGGTTGATTGAGTAGGTGTGAGATTCTACCATAGATGTAGATGCAGTTAAATGTGAAAGATTCTTTCAAAGATTCCAATTTAAAAATGTTTAATTGAATCAGCAAGTATATACCACTTATAGTTCCTTGGAATGTATGCAAATATGAAAAAGAGACCTACATTAAATCGTGGAAATGCTCAATGCATTGTGCAATGCACATTACATGTACACAGATCATGAATTACATGTACTGAATAAAACAAAGCTGATTTGGAGATGAAATACAATGTGAAACATAATACACTATTACTGTACTGTACATGACCCCCAAGTACATTACAAAGATGACCCCCAAGTACATTACAAAGATGCAGTCCTCTTGTAATGCTTGTAAACTTGTAATCTCTTGTAAAACTTTACAAGTCCCTGTGTTACTGTCCATTAAATTAATTAAAGGTAATGTCAATGGCAGAGATGGCTGTTCAATGGCAGTGATGGCTATTCAATGGCAGTGATATGCTGTTCAATGGCAGCGATGGCTGCTCAATGGCAGCGATGGCCATTCAATGGCAGCAATGGCTGTTCAATGGCAGTGATGGCTGTTCAATGGCAGCGATGGCCATTCAATGGCAGTGATGGCTGTTCAATGGCAGTGATGGCTGTTCAATGGCAGCGATGGCTGTTCAATGGCAGTGATGGCCATTCAATGGCAGTGATGGCTGTTCAATGGCAGCTTGCTGGCGATGAAGTGTCTGAGATTGCAGTTCTAGGCTGAGAAGGACAGCAGTCAGGTGTCTAGACCTGCCCCGCAGAAAGCTCATTGTCTTGTGGGCAATACCCAAATTCCATCAGTGGGGTCATCATATTTCTGTTCACTTTGATAATAGACATTTATTGAATTTTTTGTTAATAAATTGATTTGATTCATTTTGTTTGTTATTGACAGGATACAACTGGTGCCTACCTGATAGATAGAGACCCCACATACTTTGGACCTGTCTTAAACTACCTGAGACACGGCAAGCTGGTATTAAATAAAGACCTTTCGGAGGAAGGTAAGCGCACGGTGTAAGGTGTACCTGTACATGTACCTGTATGAGGAATTGGACAATGTGAGCCAACAAGAATAATTCCAGTGAATTTTTTCCGCGCGTGCCTTTGTTGAAGTTGGTATGGAGAATGCATTAATGTTTAATAGTGCAAACTGGAATTGTTATAGGCCTACACGACTTCATGTTTTTCACATGCACACTAATTGCTAGATGTACTGTACATATTTATACATGTACTGTACATACATGTATGTACACATACATTAACCCATATAGCCCTCTGCACCTACCACACAAGACAGGAGCTGCCTGCTAACCACATATTACCACAGTAATTACCATACACATATTACCATGCATTACCACACAAACCACACTGTGATGTATTGTGGTATTCAGGATACCAATTACTTAACACAGGATCAACCATATGTGTAAACTGTGGTCAGGCAGTTGGTTAGGGCCCTTACCTCCTAGGGGCATTTTACTGTGTACCATCCTGAATCCTCCACAATATCCTCCAATTAATGGGCATACTTTAAAAACTGCGTTCATACTTACTCCTCCACAGTCCTCCAGTGATTTCACTTATACTCAAAATGAGAGGTACCTGAATCCTGAATCCTGAATCCTTCATTGGCGTTACCTTAAAAATTTCGTTTATCCTGAATCCTTGCCACTCCTCCAGTGGTCCTACTTCGAAAATTACATTATATCCTGAGTCCTCCACAATAGCGCTCCGCACTAATGACGTCACAAAATCCCCGAATGTCAGACAAACATTGATCACATACGTAGTGTACATGCACGCGCACACCCACGCACGTGTGCGTGGTTGCAATATTTGTCTGAGGTCCGGTGCTATTTTTAGCTTAAGTGCGGAGCGCTATTTCTCCAAAACATACCAGGAGGATTTTGGAGGATCCAGGTGGGTTAGGGTTCTAGTTTAAAGTACTTTACATGTAAGTTTCATGGATTGTACCAGTGAGAAGGTTTTGTAGTATTTTGAAAATACTGTCAAGAAAAACTTCATTAGAAAAAACCTTGTTCACCAACATGCTAAGGAGTACTAGCTCAGTCTGTGATTGATGCTCACCATAACCAGAGATACGTACAGTATGTACGTATGTACACTGTACATACATATCAAAGGTCCATTTGGAATCCTGCCAATTTCTCTCAAATTCATGGGGAAGATTGATCAACAACCCTTGATCATGACTGTATCATCGCATAAGTGTGTCATATCCGTGCTCTGTCTTCAAAGTCTGACAACTGACGTCTTATCACATTTTTTAGGCAAAAATGAAAAGACAACTCAAGTTCTTGAAAGAAGGTACGTCTCTGATCATGTTCATAGTCCATGCGTGTGATTTGCTTGAAAAAATCCTAATGTCAGGATTTTTGACCCCACTTTCCCAGTTGAAAATTATGTGAAATGTATGACTCTCAGTGGTTTTTGGTTAGGTTTTCAGGATTTATTTTACAATCGTAGCCCTGATATTCTGAACTTATGGGTGCCCAAGTTATATGGAATCTCAAAGTTCAGGTCACTTGATGTAGATTTCTGTAGTTGTTGCTGGTGTGATTGACTTGCATTCTGTATGATGATGGTCATTAGATAAAGAAACCTGCTTATAAATGGTTGTGGGTACCGTATATCAATATAGCCAGTCATGTGCAAACATTGACTCAGCAATGTGGAATAACATTGATTGATTGAAACACGATACAGGAAATTGTGTCAGTTGTTAGGATCAGTGGGAAAAAGAAGGTACAATGTTCACACATACATGTATGTATGTACATGTACATGTACATGTATGGACACGAACATAGATAATTGAGTATTAGGGACACCATATAATTATATAGGGCTGGATAGCTCAGTTGGTAAGAGCACCGGTACAGTGTTCCGGATTTGTTCACTTTTCAATTAGGGGCCGTCCATTAAGTACGTACGCACGGAGGGGGGGGGGGGGGGGTTGTTACCGATGCGTACGCCATGCGTACAGGGGGGGGGAGGGGGGGGGGGTTTCAGGCCAATGTGTACCGTACGCAAACGAAAAATTTGCATAATCATTTCGCGCGAAAAGACAGGGAAACAAACGAGAAAAAGCACCAGGATTTTTTTGTTTCCTTTTTTTCTTATTCGATATGATAAAAAATAGTAAAATACATCTGTAATTGTATAAAACCCTGTTACACTTTAGTCATTCATTTCAAAATTTGAAAGTGACGTCCCAATAACGGTACCGGCCCGGATTATTGTGACATTATTAATGATGCTAAAGCAAGGTACCACGAGAAGTGAAAAACCTAATTAATGTGAAATGCGTATGCGTACAGGGGGGGGGGGGGGGAGGGGGGGACCATTGCATACAGAGGGGGAGGGGGGTAAACAAAGTCGGCATTTCGTGCGTACGTACTTTATGGACGGCCCCTTACATGTATATAGTATTGTATGATTTAAGTGTCCATCTGTTATTCTCAGCAGCATGAACACATAATACTGTATGCTTTTGTCACCATAGTTCAGAAAGCGAGTTGAAAAGAGACTCAAAACTCCAAATCCCTGATTGTGTGATTTATCTGCCGATTCATCATGTGAATTTCACGTCCCTGCTCGTGAATTTCAGGATGTGAGAATGCTTGACTGTCAAACGGCATTGTCATATCTATGTACATGTAGCATCTTCTCAGGACCGGTTTATGTACATCAGAACACCAGAATTTGTCTGTTATTGAGATAAGACTAGATGCGTGGGGAATTGTGTAGTTCAACAATATCCAAAGCACGTCATGCTTCTGACATGTCTGATGTGCTTTGCACAAAGTTGTACATAGTATAAAATGTGTGAGTTTTTCATGTGGATGTTGGGTGATGAATGAGATGATGAATTAAAAGTTAGGCTTGTTCCATGTCTGATACATGTACATTCTGCATCACAGCTAGTCCAGCTTAATGAGTCAAGGTAGCTACACCTTACATGTAATATGCTATGTACTGTAATAATAATGTACAGTATGTCTAACGGGACATGTAGGCATAAGGCCGAAAAAAAAAAATTGTTGTGTTGCCCTCAAGTGGAAAAATTAAAATTTGGGTCGGTCGGTCGATTTTTTTTTTTGATTTTTTTTTTTTGCCAACAAACATTTCAGAATAAATACAGGATGTATGGTCACCAGGGCTTATAAATCAACGGTCTTGGGTCGTTCTGAGGAGACACGCCTTTTTTACTGCTAAATCTTACATTTTCTGTCAAAAATTGTGAGTTTTTATACTTTAGGACTCGGAGGAAAAACAAATTGAAAAAAAAATCCTGACCCAAAGTTTTGGCATTTTACGGTCGGTCCCTGAGGGCAACACAACAATTTTTTTTTTAGGCCTAATACCGGCACATACAGTAACATAAATTTGATAAATAATTTGGCTTCTAAAAGGTAGCCATTGCCATTATTTAAACACAGAACTCATGCACAGAATATGTACATGTATGCAATGGGTCTGTCTGCTTGGCCTGTCACTTCATGTAGGAAGGTTCTGTGAAATTGTTTGCATGAATGGCGCTCCGCACTAATGACGTCACAAAATCCCCGGATGTCAGACAGACATTGTCTCACACACGTAGTGCATGGCTGCATGCACGCACACACCCACGCACGTTTGCCTGCTTGCAATGTTTGTCTGAGATCCGGTGCTATTTTTAGCGCAAGTGCGGAGGGCTTGGGCAGAGTATGATAGTCACATCCAGTCATCATCTTATAGAATCCATTATACCCGTAGTTGTTCATTACTATGGCTCAGCACACTGTGACATGACATGATGTACAGTACATGTATGTACATCATAGAGTAAGGAAGAGATGTACATGTACATGTATACATTATTCATAATGAGAGACAATTACGGTAGGTAACATATAATTTATTGGCAAGGCTTTCAGGTCTGCGTCCATACGTTACTAATGTGTAATTATGTTCAATGTACATGTACGTAAATGTACGTGTATACGTACATGTACGTGTACATGTAGGCTGGTTGTGCACGATGCTTTTGTACAGTACAAAACATACACGATACATTGTGCATCATGATCTACAATTTGTTTGTATGTTAATTTTTTAGATGAGATTGTACATGCAGAATGACACATTGACAATTTGTCATTCAAACATGTAAACATTGCTCAAAAAACACCAATCGATGATAATTATTTACAGCATTTACATACGAACAATTTAGGTATTAAAAATGTATGAATCAATATCATTGACGATAGGCCTTATCGGCTGAATTATTTACAATTACGCTGTTGCTAATTAATTTGAAAACTAAAGAGTAAAGAGTAAAGATGTATACAAGTTACAACTCAGGACATTTCTGTACAAAAAAATATTTTATTCTGTTATTTGAAGCGGCCACAGACAGATGTACATGTACATGTACCATCTTAGGCGGTATTTTAAGTTACCGTATGTACATGTCTGCAGCCCTACGATGCATTATTTATTACTTAGTGGGATGTCCCCTTTAGATATTACAGTGGAACACCACAATAACGAACACCGCTTTATCAAACATTTTATAGCTACACTGAACATCATCCTTCACTCCCAATTTTTGTGTACAATACGTGTACCGAATTTGGTTCTTATCACTATAACGAACGACCACTATACATGTACATCGTATCCTACGTGTGGCTGCAATGCATCATTCGTCCTACAATGAGTTTGGTGAAATTGACCCCTGATCCCAAATCATTTTTATAAGGAAAGTTCCTGAATCTCTCCAAGTCCAATCCTGTGGACACATACAGTATAATCCCACTTGTGGCACGTTCTTTGGATTCTGGCCAAATTGAGCCAGCAAGCCCCATACGTACATTACATTGTGCATCAGTTATTGATACCTGAGCTTTCTCTGCAAAATGCATTTGCCAAAATCCTGCAATCCTTATGAATCTGAGAAGAATTAGGGATCCTTAGTTAGTGCCGCAGATGTATGGTAATATACCTTGATTAATTTCGTGTCGGGTGGCTTTGTGTTTTTTCTTTTTTTGCAGGTGTTCTGGAAGAAGCCGAATTTTACAATATTACTTCACTGATAAAGAAAGTAAAAGAGAGGATAAGAGATCGTGACACACGTACAGCACAGGTAATGGCAGATTTATTTTGCATAATGAGGTTGTCATCCAGTAAACATCAGTTTAAATTACAGAACATACACAGTCTCCCAACAGTAATTCAGATGAAATATTCTGACAGGCTGTTTTTCAGGATAAATTTGAGTGAATAGGCACAAATTCTGAAAGGTCTAGCCAGAAAACCTTGTTCAAAGAGATTACAGTTCCGTCTTTATAACAGTTTATAATTGAAGAATTGAAGTTTAAAACTTCAAAATCCATTCAAAACACCATGAAAGCTGTTAATATAATTTGCAGTTGTATCTCTCTGTTCTTTCCTTCTTGCAGGGTTCATTAAAGCATGTGTATAGGGTAATACAATGCCACGAAGATGAGGTAACTCAGATGGTCTCCACTATGTCAGACGGCTGGCGGTTTGAGCAGGTAAGAATCCAACTCCCAAGACACGGTAACATTCCCCCCCCCCTCGAGGCTGATAGACGGATCGACTGTGTGCCACCTGACCAGATTATTGTCATGTTCCCAGGGAGTTAAGATTTTGTCAAGATGGACTATCAGCCCCCCCCCACCTCCCTCCCATCTGCCCTTGGGGCAGTTTGCAAATATTGACTGCTTGCTGCCCCAAACCGATGGGGAATATATCAACAGAGTCCGGGGGAAAGATGGTTAATTTCATTTTGCAATGTCGGGGCAGCGAGCACTTTGCTTCTGTAGGTTCTCTGTAGTTCTTGAATCCTCCCTCCAAAAATCCTGCGTGAATCATCATACACCTCTTGTAAAATTTACAATTTTATGATGAATTTATCATTCACATTTGAGCTTTGAAATGAAATATCACATGAAAGAATTGCATACCCGGTATACAGAGGGAACGTCACTATGACGAACATCGCTATATACCGAACATTTGGCTATATACCAATACACGGGTTTACACCTTGGCGGCCATCTTAGATTTTGATCGCAACTTCAAAACGAGGCCCTTCCACGCATGTGCAATTTTCGAAGTGTATTACCCGTCCATTGTCGAGGACAATACTCGGGTTTGCACTTCGGCGGTTTTGATCGCGACTTCAAAATGAGGCACTATCACGCATGCCCACTTTTCGAAGTGTAAACCCGTGTATCTTGGCTATACATCATCCTTGGCTCCCAATCTTTTAATGTACAATGTTTATGCCTGGTGAACATTGTTCACTTAATGAACAACCACTATTACGGAAAATTTCTGTTCTGTGCATCCGACGTGTTTGTTATAGTGGCGGTCCACTGTTATCCATCACTGGATGGTCATAGAGTAATTTAAGCAATTTAATGACTTGAGAGAACTCTGCAAAATGCTCAAGAAACAAAGCTTGCCAATGAAAAAGTCCATGTGATGACTGCTTATTGGGCTGTGTAGGCATTCCTTCCCTGCATTACCATTTAAATGGGCTCATCAGAGGTCTCAGAAATTCCTTCACCGGAAATACTTCTTGACAGAATTGAAAGGAAACATCAGCAGAGAACCAGTCATGAGTAATATACAACGCACGGAATTTTAACCGGTAACCCTAAAGCAAAACACATGCGAGGTGGATGGATATACTGCATGAGACCCTCCGTTTGAATCTAATTCTTTGTCGGATGGACACCGACTGAGGGCAAGGCAGGAAGAGGGGGCAGGGTTGCCCCCTTATCTTCGGATGAGTGGTTCCCCTCACTGTCGCCGGCCGGAAGGAAGAGACGAGATGCTTTCTGGAGAAGGAGGATGAATCACTTGACGACGTCTGAGAATGAGACAGTCGCGCTGCAACAGTCTCCATTACCCCCTCCATTCACCGCATGCCCTCGGGGACGCCCGTCATCTCACACACTTCCTTCCGGTCCCCCCCCCTACTCACTGGAAATGGGTTTTTACAAGTGGCCACTAAATTTCATCACTTCTCCAGTTTGAGACGGCACAAAAACACAGAAAGCCAACTGCGTAATCGTATTTCTGATATTGATTTTGGCTTGAATGTGCAGTACGTGCTGCTGTTTTTACCAAATCAGAACGAAATCTTTCTTTACACTTTTTCACGTGGAAAATATTTTGATGGAGAATCCGTTTGAAAGTGTGATGGAGTGTTACTCATCTGTTGATGGAGACTGAAAGGAGTTTACTAGGTCCGGTGTTTTATGGAGCATGGCTCATAAACAAGTGAGTTTAGGGATTACTGCATAGAATTTATGCATGTAGAACCTGTTACAGTGAGTCATGCGGACTCAGAGCTAAGGATGTGATTTAATCCATGCAATATTAATGACTCCGTGGGCACAATGTACAGAGTATGCTGCAAAAGCTAAGAACAGGGTCCAATTTCATAAAACTGTTAAGCACAACAATTTGCTAAGCATGACATTTCTTAATAAAACAGGGTTAACAACCAAACTTCCACGTGTTGTGTATCACTTGAAATTGTTCTTAAGCTGGTGTTCGCTGACCATGAATATCAAATGGAATTTTCAATGGTGCTTTGTTTTATTGGGCGAGATATTTTTGTGCTTTAAGCAAATTTTTGTGCTTAACAGTTTTATGAAATTGGCCCCAGGTAATTGGAGAGCTAGAAGAGTTTACCAATGTCCACATACTATATCAAATTTTATCAATACACTCTATTGCGCAATGCGCATTACAAAAAACTAATTAGCATTGAATAGAAAAGTCTTTAACCACGGCCCTGCTTAGCACAAAAATGTGCTTACCATGAAATTTCTGTCTTAACAAAAACATAATTAACAACCAAATTTCCATTTGATATTCATCGTCAGCGAACAACAGCCAAAGAACAATCACAAATTATACACAACATATGGAAATTTGGTTGTTGATCCTGTTTTTATTATTAGACAGAAATTTCATGGTAAGCAAATTTTTGTGCTAAGCAGGGTCGTGAAATTGGCCCCTGGTCTTGAACTGATCTAGAGAGTGTGCTTGCTGAACAAAAACAGGACGATTATTTCTCAATTTGGTAGCAGCCTACACAAATGCCCTGTCATCAAGTCAAGTGTGATGTTTGATTTTACTAGATGGGTATATTTCTAGTAAGGCCATAAAAAAAATTGTTGTATTGGCGTAACCCCCCCGACCCAAAAATATGACCCGACCGTAAACATTTTAAGCCAAAAAATAAAAAAATTAATTAATTTTAAAAAAAAATCGGGAACAAAAATCAAAAAAAAAAAAAACATCGCAAATTTGTATGCAGATTAAAAGCTTAAAAACAGCAAAAGCTGGAAACCAGCAGCCGATTTCACGAAACTTTACGCCATGGCGTAAGTCCAACTTACGCCACAAATGTTGCGTAAGTTGCGCCACTTACGCAACATTTGTGGCGTAATTTGGACTTACGCCATGGCGTAAAGTTTCGTGAAATCGGCTGCGGACTGGTTAAAGTTGTTATGTCACTTCTTGTCTTATTTGATATACAGGAAAAAAACATTTAATACAGGAAAAAAATAAATAAAAAAAATCCGCCCGCCCTACCCTATTTTCCAACCGTCCGTTACTCCAATACAAAATTTTTTTTTGTATGGCCTAATATGCAGTCTTCAGAACTTCGTAAATGATAAAGTGATGATGATTTCAGCACAAAAAGTTCCTGAATGTATGCTTGTGCCATACCATGAATGACATTATAGGACATCAAAAGGTTTTTTAACCATATTCCTTTGTTTTACAGATAACCAATGTAACAAAGTCAAAGTAACAATGGACTTTAGTATGAGAATACCAATAGAATTTGTACAAACAAATTTACTTGGGCAAAATTGGTGACCATGTCCATGAAACATGTACATGATGGCTGCGTTCGAGCGAGGTACTCGTGTTAACACGAGTATACTCCTGAGCGCTCGAACGGCCGGAGTACGACACTCGGGTCAGCGAGAGTATACTCTCCAGCGTTGGGGAGTATACTCCTGCACCGGAGAGTATTGCGCGCGCATCACACTCGTGTTACCGGGAGTAACCGCTCGAACGCAGCCCCTGTGTAACACCATCAGTGTAAGCTTTCATCGCAAGCATTGTTGTAGTTTTACACTTAGATAAATTAGATTGATTTCATTTTTTGTTTGTAGAACACCAACAAGAGTGACATAAATATCCAGGGGCCAATTTCATAGAGCTGCCAAGCACGAAAATTGGCTAAGCATGACATTTCTGTCTTAATAAAAACAGTGTTAACAACCAAATTTCCATGTGTTGTGTATCACTTGTGATTGTTCTCTGGCTGTTGTTCGCTGACCATGAATATAAAAAATGGAAATTTCAATGGTGGTTTGTTTTATTGGGTGAGACATTTTTGTGCTAAGCAATTTTTTTTTGCTTAGAAGCTCTATGAAATTAGCCCCTGGTTTTAATGGAGTAACATGGATACAGTCACATTGCACCATACCCTATGTTCCCTAATTCTATGGTTAGAACAAAATAGGTGGCAATCATAATCTTGACAAATAATATGCATCCTGATTCCTGAAAATATCGAGTTTTGAAATGAGATCACCGGATCAGTTGATGAAAAAACTTTATTTGACCTTCAATTGCTTAATTCTTTTGTTTCGTTTTTATACTATTCAGCTGATAAACATCGGCTCATCATACAATTATGCCAATGACGACCAGTGCGAGTTCCTTTGTGTCGTATCGCAGGAGTTAAAAAACACCGACGGCGTAAACACAACTGAACCTACAGATAAGGCCAAGGTATAGTTACTCCTTTCTTTCTTTTTCAAACTGAGCTCAATTTGTTTGAAAAGCTTGCTCTGATTGGTCAAGACATTGAAGAATTACATAAGGCTTTGTGTGATTGGCTTATTGTTTCTGGTATTGCAGAGCCTTGGATGGTGCAAATTCAAAATGTTTTGTCGATGGCTTTGATTTTGTTGTCATGAAAATAAAACTTTGTGAAACAGAAGATCTTGATACTTTACATCCAGTGCAAGAATTGTTTTTGTATGTAAATCATGCACTGGCATATTTGCAGTTTTTGTATGTTAATGTTAAATGTTAAAACATCTACTTACAAGTACATGTAACTAGTTAACTACATGTAAGTCAGTTGGTACATGTATGTAAGAGCGTTGGTACGGTGTTCCGTGTGTTCTTTCATGGCTTCTGACTGCTAAACAAACAAAAAAAATTGATTATTAGGGATACTACCAACGTTCATGTAGGGCAGGGTAGCTCAGTTGGTAAGAGCGCCGGTACAGTATTCGGGAGGTCGCTGGTTCAAATCCTGCTCCAGTTGATTTTGCTTTGTTCATTTTTCAGCGACAACACTATTTTGAATCACATGTAGTGTTAGAAACCCTTGAATTGAAATGAACACATTTTTCTTTGCTTTTGCCCCATATTTTAAATTTCTTTTTTGCAGATATCACGGGCATTTCGGTTGAGAGATCACAGGTCATAGGTCAGAGTTCAGGGTTTGAAGGTCAAGCTTTAGTCAGTCGGCATCTTTGAGTCCAACATGCCTCAATCTTCACTCTGACGAGACGGACAACTTGCCTTTTTTTGTGTGCATTTTAACGAGGCAATGAGTATTTTGTATTGTTCAATTGTTTTTTATTGTATGTACCATAATTTATATACGCACACACACCATATTCTTTTCTTTTTTGTTGTTGAGAATTTTGGATTGCCTCAAAATATTTATTGTTGTCTGCAATGAATACAGAACCACATAGTAGAAGCCAAAAGTTCATCATTTGTTTAATAGCTCACCACAGTGCAAGGTTTATATTCAACGTTTTTTGTTCTTTTTTTGTTTTCTTGTGAAATTGTTATATGTGTTTGTAATAACTGACTGTAATTTTGGGTATAAAAATATTTAAATACGTAACTTGATGTGCTGCCCCTAGTGCTGTCTCTAGAAATAAAACAAAACAAATTCAAACTAGTTGACCAAAGTTTTTTTGATATGAGATGTTAAGAAATTGATTTTGGATTTTATTTTGTAAGCAGTATAGCTGTCCGCTGTGGGCGCGGCGAGTTGTTTGTTAATACTCATAGAGGGTTTTGATGTCAATACAAATGGTCCTTGGTAACCATGGTAACCCCTTGTAATGAAGTGTCACCCTTAATATAAAAAAAAGTTTGTAGTTTTTTCTACGTGACGTCATTTTGTTTATTCCCTGGATATAAAAGAGAATGGATAAAGTGCATTAGAAGTTGTTTTTGTTCTTTTAAAAGCTGGATAAGTATCCCCTCAATGTCAAATTGTTGTGTTGCCCTCAGCTACCGACCGTCAAATGCCAAAACTTTGGGTCAGGTTTTTTTTTTTTTTTTCGAGTCCTAAAGCATAAAAAACTCACAATTTTTGACAGAAAATGTAAGATTTAGCAGTAAAAAAGCGTGTCTCCTCAAAACGACCCAGGAACGTTGATTTATAAGCCCTGGTGACCATACATGTCATTTAATATACTTCATTGTTCATATGTATATGAACGACAGTATTTATTCTTAAATGTTTGGGGAAAAAAAAAATCGACCGACCGACCCAAAATTTAAATTTTTCCACAACAATTTGTTTTCCCGGCCTTATGCATTTGATGAGACCCTTATCACTTAAAGGGCACAAGAGGGCGCTGTGGTTATTAACAGCATTACCAAAAATTAACAGGATGCTATTTTGATGAGCAAACTACCGTTAACCTTTCAACAACAACAAAAGAACAGAAAATCCCCTTAAAAAAACTAAAAGAGACTGATGGCTTACACAGCACTGCCAAGATGATTCTTATTAAATGTATTCATTTCGAGAAAAAATTTACTAGCTCAACTCCAAATGTTTTTTTTTTGTCTGATAAAAAAAACAGGTTGATAGGTTATTTTTGGGTAGGAATCTATCTGCCCTCGTTGTCATTGTGTCTGTGGCTATAGGTTCGTAGTCAGTCACAGAAGGCGTTCGTGTTAAACCCAGAACATCTTCAGCAGTGATGTTATGTATAAGAACCCAGAGTGCACATTATAGATTTGCACAGAAGGAACTTCATCTTTATGTCAATACTTTGAATGTTAGCACACAACACAGCAAGATTGTTACATGAATGTGCAGTGTTAGACGTTTTCAAAACCCGATAATCTTGTAAGTTATGTATTTTCATTGGGACTTGAAGAGTTTCACACCCACTTTTGAGTGTATTAGTATAATAGTAAGAACGTTGGCTCACTTTGATATCTCTGTCGGTTCTTGGTAGCACTAGGCTTAGTATATGTTGTACACATGAGTGTGCAAACTGTGCTTGTTGTCAGAAAAAGCTTCACGTGCCTACTGCTTTGTATTTCAAAGAAATAATGTTATCTCTGTGCGATGTTCCCTAGTTTAATTTTTTCACGCTTTTTTCGGAGTAAGGCCAACAATTGACTGTGTTAGACCCCTAGAGGCTTAAATGAATGTGTTTATTACTATGCAGAACTGACTTTTGTGCCATACTTTTGTAGACTAGCGATACATTGAATGTTTTTGTATAATCGGGGGGATAAGGGGGGTGGGATGAGGTAGGGAGTGGGGGGGGGGGGGAAACATTACGTGTACATAATGAACATCTCTGCCCTTAAAATGTACATAGTCCGTATACCAGTGTACAGTTTGATTTCTTGAAGCTGGGAGTGGGGGGGGGGGGGAATATCTGGTTTGAAAACTTTTAATCTGAATTATCTGTATAAGCATCATGATTTGATCGGAGTAGCTATTTATGAATGCAATTTCCACAATGATCCCATTGTCAGTTTTGCTGCACCTATGCCATAGATTCAGCACAGGTATACAGCCATGCAGTGGAGGATATTAACTGCAGGATTTTGTAGTTGGACTTAGACTGAGCAGTTAATATGAAACGGAGACTCAGGCTCTAGCTCCGGCTCCATTTCGTGAATCCATTCTAAAATCACGGGTATCAAAATAAAGGTTTTTGGCTGCGGTTCGGAAGTAGATTCTCTGATTTGAAAAGGAAAACAGAGCTTCAGCTTCAATGAAAACCCCACAACCTATAGTTTCAGCATATGGATGACAGTAGCCTGAGCCTGAGCCTGAGCCTCCGCTTCGTAAACCCCCTATGAATGAGCTGTTGCAGGTAGAGCTGTCTTTGTCACGATGATACATTGGCTATCTCTAATTAATTTGGCTAAGGCTAGCTATAATACACAATCTTAGGGGAGGTTCTACAGCTGCTCCCATGGAGTGTGTACAAATTCAAGCCGTAGCCATTAGATTTGTGACATAGCCACTACACATGCATCTTGCCCTTCATGCTGCCTGACTGTCAGTGCATCATGAGTCTGGGTACCAGACTACCATTCCCCAGGCGTGACATAGGGCCTTTTTATACCAAAGCAGACTTGAGGCTCAGGCTTGGGACTTACTTTACCATTTGAGGGCCGCAAGGCGAAATGAAGAGATTGGGCCACATCGACAAAGCCAAAGAAAGACTCCAGCTTCACCACGTATCTCAAACCCCTTCATTTCATTTGAGACACAAAATGGAGCTATGTAGCAAAATAAATCCCGAACCTATCCTCAAGCCTCATTTCACAAAGCCCATACTGTCTCATGTCCGTTTGGATCTGTGTGATGTGATATTTGCCTCTTGTCTGATGTTCCTCCATTTACAATGAACATGTGTATAGCAAACATTAGGGTCCATTATATTCACATTCCTTTTAACAGAAAATTATGAGCAGGGAATAATTATACAACATGTAAATTCATTTGAACCCTCAAGATAGCCAGTATGTCAATTTAAAGGAATATTTATGTAACAAAACTCTGTACTTTTGGTGCAATTGTTATTTTTCCTCCTCTTCTTCTTTTTTTCCTTCAATTTTTCCCTTTTGTCACGTTACATTTTTACGTGGTCACTGTGCGAAAATGGAGTATGCAAGAGTTTTGGTGTGAGAAATATAAATGTATATACATGCAATGAAAAAAATGGCTCAGTGTAAAAACATTAAAAACAAAAAAACAAAAAAAGCATCACACACTATTAAATGAGGGTACACAATTCAGGCAACATTGAATGAAGTTCAAATTTATTTCTAACCTAGCACTGTTAGTTGTATAGGGTCTATGAAAATAGTGTAAATAGCCTAAGAATAGTTTGAAATGATATTTCAAGTGGAATAGTGATGTACGTTGGGTGCCATGCTTAACTTTATTCTTTGAATTTGAATCAACTCTTTTAGTGAATTCTTCTCTGTCATTTTGGCAGTTTTTCCCTCCCTCCGCCCTGTCTCCTTATTAAATTACATAAATTCCTAATATTCTTGAAGTAATTTTTCTCTTTTAATCCTCCAATAGGTTAAAGGGAGCATATAGGATTTGCAAAGATATGCGTTTTGGCTGAATTTGGAACTTAAACAGAAGTGAAGGTCTTATATTTCCTTACAGATGTTGTTTCATGTAGCTTTTTACGCTTTGTTCATCTGGATAGCAGAAATACAGCCGAAATAATCTTGCCCCCCTCCAAATCTTTCACGGTTACACCACGCTTTCTAAGTGGTAAAAAGGTCGTTCGGACAAACGATCTTTGGAAAAGACACTAAATCTTGATTTCCTTGAAAACCCCATCATCTGATGAACCAAGATTTCCAATGGTGACTGTTTGCACTGTTTATGAACTGTTGACTCTATTCTCTGTCTCAAACTCAACCATTTTTTTTGGAGGCCTTGCAAATCCTGTACGCTGCCTTTAAATCCTTGATTTTCTCCAACAGTTTTACAGTTTGTTATCTCCTAAACATTTTGGAATGATGTATGAAGATTATGGCTTATACTTAACATACTAACTAACTGCCATTAACTGTTACAGATTTACATCATTCACACTAGATGCTTTTACCACTGACATTGATTAAGTCTATTTCTGAACCAAACTAATAAAAGATGCCCTTTTTTTTTTTTTTTTTTTTTTTTTCCCCTCTCATTTTAGATTTGGGGCATTTGTAAATACATGTAAACTGTAAGATGAGTTGAGCTTTGAAAAGATTTCAACACATCGCCTAGTAAAACAAAAAAGTTCCATAAATTATTTTGTGTTTTTCTCTAGTGGGAAACACAACATGTACAGGAATAGATAGATTTTTTTATATTTATTGGTGTATAATGGGAATGCCTGTTTCTAACTTTGTTCTTTTTCTTTTTCTCTATTTCTGTTTTTCTTTTTTAATATTTAAAAGAATCTCAAGGCCACATATAAATACTGTCTTATTTTTGGTCCATATTTGCATGTAGAATTGCAAGGAGACTTTTTGTAGGTGTTTTTTTATGTATTTGTTGATGGCAGCCTAGTTGATGCTGTGGCGTTTTTTTTGTTTTTTGTATTAGCAAAACTCGTCGTAATTATCAGTTTGTATGAAACACTTTTCTCATTAAATCTTCAAAAAAAAGAGAGAAAATTGTGTATTGTTTATAGGGAATTTCATACTTTGGTTTTTGTCAAAGAAATGCAGATTCATGGGCAAAAATATCAAGACAGATACAGTCACAGTCATCTGTGAAAATTTCAGTCCTAATACAGTGCCAACTTTTTGAGAAAACAGTAGAAAATGCCCATGGTATTTTAAAAATCTTTTCACCGTTATTTTTGATCTTTCGAGAAAACAGTAGAAAATGCCCATGGTATTTTAAAAATCTTTTCACCGTTATTTTTGATCTCCCGAAGAGCAAAATTGTTTTTGGTCATTGGTTTTACACTTTTCTGGATATATACTGCATTTCAGGCACAAAAATGTAATGGTATATTTCCGCCATCACCATCTTTATACCCTGTTACAGTTAAATATGTGGAGATTTCTGTTTCGGTATGCTACCAAAGTATGATAGTACCTTTAACTGATGAACAACTCTTCACATGACTTGTGTATTGCTACACCACTAATATACAGAAAACTAAAGGTATTTCTTAGCAGGTGCTGGAGTGGGGTCTTATTTTTGCGTACGATTGATTGAAAGCACCTGATGACTCATTTAAAAAATGGAGTCAGGGAACTAGATATATTGGACTCTTATTGTGGGAGTAATTCATTGCACCGAATGGATAATGCATGGTACCCTGTATAGTAGGCTGGTGCCCTGTTCCACAAATACCAGTTTTGTGGCTACTGATGATACCATTAATCCGAAGCCCACATGCTATTTAATCCCTTCTGATCCCCAAATCACCCAAAGTCCTTACCCTAGAGTATTAGAGTATCCCAGGATTTGAAAGGACACAAGACTCCCGGGCACAGTAACTTTTCATGTGGCCTGCCACCCAGTTTGTCTGTAGTCCAAAGAAAACTGTGCCATAGGGAAACTGCACGCAAGTGGACTTAAACAGATTCAGGTTCATTGGCAAAATTGTCCAAGGTTATGGGTTTATTTTGGAATGCTGCATTAATGTTACAGTTATGTATAATTTTAGTATCCTAAATGGGACCTTAGGGAGACATTCCCATAGGGTTGTGCACTGAACTTTACTTACCTATTTCTAAACATCCTCCAAACCAATGAACTTGAAATTAACATATGTTTTTGTTGAGAGCATTCTCTATTTTCTTAAAAATTTGGACATTAAAAATGTGTCTATAAAAGGTACTTAAAACATTGGGGAGACAACAAAATGTCTCCTAAATGTTCGGTGTCTCCCTAAGGTCGAATTTATAGCAAACCTTGTCTCCCTAAGGTCCGATCCAGGTGAATATGCCATGTTTTATTCAATTGGTTATATGTATATATATATGTATAATATGCATGTATACATATGTATGGCATGTTTTATCAAAGAGCAACGGACAGTCTTAAAAGTTATATCATACTTTGGTTTTGGTCAAAGAAATGCAGATTCATGGGCAAAAAAATTTCAAGAAAGATAAAGTAGCAGTCACCTGTGAAATTTCCAGTCCCATACGGTGCCCACTTTTTGACGAAACATGAAAAATGGTCACAGTATTTTTTACATTTATTCACAGGAATTTTGATCTCGCTGAGATCAAAAATGTTTTTTGGTCAATTGGTTTTACTCTTTTTTTTTCCTGGATAAATACAGCATTTCAGGCAGAAAAATTTTTAACTGTATGTGTCTACCATCACCATCTTCATACCCTGTAAGTTATAGGTAAATCTGTGAAGATTTCTGTTTTTGGTTTCCTACCAAAGTATGACTGTACCTCTAATTAGCTTCATAATGCGCTTTCTGTCATTTTACTGATTTTCATTCAGTGAAAAATAAAAGTGATAATTTTATAATTTTCTTGCATTCCTTAGTTGTAAACAGTAATGAGATACTGCACATAAAAACCCCCAACAAATAGTTAGTGTAATTATTATTATTATTATAAATCTGAGTAATGTCACCTAACCAAATATTCAGTAACGACTTGTTTCGGTTTTTTGTGAAGATTGTATGTGTTTGACATTGCACTGATTCTCATGCATGGGGAATTGTGAGCAGTGTTTCAATAGCGTTCCGCACTAATGACGTCACACCACGCGCGACGCGCACTCATACTTCCACTCACCACACGTTTGCATGGCCACGTTGCAATGTTTGTCTGAGGTTCGATGCTATTTTTAGCATCAGTGCGCAGCGCTATTAATCATGTTCGTGAATTTTTTTTATCAAAAAGTTGCACCTGTGGAACATTACAAGAAAGCTTCTTAAAGGTATAATTTGGTAAAATTGATAGAACAGCTGCAGTCTGTTCATAATTTGATTTGTCATGAAATATAAAAATAATCCTGTGAAATTGTCAGTTCAATTGATCATAGTTCAATTTCATAAGTTGCACTTGCAGAGCTCTCTCAGTAATTTCAATGAAAGATTTGTAAAGATCTGATCTGGAAAATTGCTTCGCAAAGAAGCGATCAATTTTCGGTTTAGCGATGGGGTGATTTGGGCTTTAGCGATGATCGCAAAGTGTCAGTGAAATCGGCCCTTGTCTCCCTAAGGTCCGATCCAGAGATATACATGTATATAAACTGCACAAAGTGTATGAACAGTTTTGAATTTGTCAAACAGCCAAAGCGAGGATATAAGTGGGTCATTTATTTCATGTTCCTCATTAACAGAATATTTTGTCCGTGTCGAAATTGCCATCTTAGTGTTTCATCATGTTCATTGATTGGCCGGAAAGTGAAATAATGTTGCACCTCGAGAACAATTTGTAGACATGAGCTTCACAAGTGTAGCTGTTTGTTCCAAGTGGTGAAAATATGGCAACTTAGTCTATGCTTTGCTCAATTCACGAAGGGCATTTCAGATCCATGTTCGTTTATTCCGATAATTGAATTATATTGATAAGTTTGCATGACCGAAATTTTCAAAACTCAAATGTATTAGAGTTCTCTATCTCTTCTCTCTTGAGACGCATTGTTCTGACCTGTGGCCAATTTCATAGAGCTGCTTAAGCACCAAAGTTTGCTTAAGCACCCAAGTATGCTTAAGCTCCAAAAAACCTTGGTAGATAAAATCAGTATGCCAGCCAAATCTCCTTGTGAATATTATGCTCAGCAAACAATGGCCGAATACAAGTCAAAAGCAGTGAACATCACATGAACATTTGGTTTGCAATCCTGTTTGATTAAGGAAGAATTTTCATGCTTAAGCATTTTTTTGGTGCCTTAAGCAGCTCTATGATATTGGCCCCTGAATTATTTCATTTGATTCAATCAAAGTTCTAAAATAACCTTTTGATTTTTTGCCCTTGAAGATAATAATTTGAGACACCCTTACGTCTCCTCCTGTAGTCATCAGAATCTAGTCTATTTAATATTCCTACAAATTTCCATGCAATAGTGTGCTCCTTTGATATGTCAATTTATTCCTAGTCTCAAGTATTTTGTTGTTGTACAGGTACACAAAGAAGATAAAAATCAGTTGTTTGAAAATTCTTAATTTCATAAATTGATATGGCCACTGTGATTTAAAACATAAAGAGCATTACAGGGTCATGGCGTATAAAATTATACTTTTGGAAAGTATGAACTGTTATATGACATGGATATTCCATAAAATAGTAAGATTATTCAGTATTTTGTTGGTATCATATTTGCTATAATTTATTATCCTATGATGGACATCATCTGATTTCCATGCAAAATGAAGAGTCACACAAGAAGACATTAAATCACAAAATAAGAATATTGATGATTTGTCTGAATGTCAATGCCATTCACTTCACTCAAGCTATTCATAGATTGTTCAATTTTTGGTATTGTTAAGCCCCAGTGACTGAATTGAGGTCTATCCGATTTGAACTCGGTCACGGTAAGGCCTAAAAAAAAATTGTTGTGTTGCCCTCAGCGACCGACCGTAAAATGCCAAAACTTTGAGTCGGGATTTTTTTTTTTTTTTTTTCTCTGAGTCCTAAAGTATAAAAACTCACCTTTTTTTAACAGAAAATGTAAGATTTAACATTTAAAAAGTGTGTCTCCTCAAAACGACCCAAGACCGTTGATTTATAAGCCCTGGTGACCATACATCCTGTATTTATTCTTAAATGTTTGAAAGTCTGCCCAAAAAAGAAAAAAAAAAGAAATCGACCGACCGACCCAAAATTTAAATTTATCCACTTGAGGGCAACACAACAATTTTTTTTTAGGCCTAACGCTGTGCAGGCGGGCCTAGGCTGAACTAATCTGGTCCATTGGGTTCATTACACAGTGTTAAGGCCTTTTCACATCACGACCCTAAATACTCAATCATTGAGGAATTCTATCATGGGTCAGAATGGACCTCGGTCAAAATCTCTCAAGGATTCACCAGGGACATCGGTCACTCTCAAGCATTAGGTGTCATTTCACACGATGACACTTTTGTAAGATTAGATTTTGCAACAACCATGAGAAAATTTCTCAATGGTTTAGATTTTTTTTTTACATCGTGTGAAAAGCCCTTTAGACTTTAATGGGTGGAGTAAGATATCATTGAAATGGTGTAGATCAAAATATCAGTCTATATTGCGAAGGTGGCACAAAAGTACAAAGGAGATTCAAAGTTGACGATTTATATGGCAATGTGTGACAGCTGATGGTTTTTGCTTTGAAAATTGATAAATGGATAATACAGTACATGTAATCCCAATATTTTAGCATGAAAAGACAGCATTAGCGGGTTGTACAGCACTGGAATTGTCAGATGTCTGAGATTGTTACCTCTCTAGTGTAACCATGCAACCATCTTTTAATGGCTGTGTCATATGAAGGCGTTTAAGTTTGGGCACCAAGCAAAATATCAATGTGTTGAGGTGTGTGAGGCATTTCCACAGTTTTGGACCATTTATCAATACCTCTGCTTTTGCATATTTGCATTCATTTTTTCAAGGAACCATAAGTGGTATACTTGCTGATTCCAATAAAAGATTTTTAACTTGGAGTCTTTTTAAGAATGATTGATCAAGGATTAGGTCAAAGTCATTTAACAGGTAACTTATGTTACGGTGAAATTGCCCATTAATTTTAGTATTTCCGCCTCCATTTGGACCGTGTTTTTTGTGCATTTTATCATTGAGTTCAACACAATAAAGGTAATATCATACTTTGGTTTTTATCAAAGAAATACAGATTCATGGGCAAAAATATCAAGACAGATACAGTAACAGTCATCTGTGAAATTCCTAGTCCCTTACGGTGCCCACTTTTTGAGAAAACATTGAAAGACGGCCACAGTATTTCTTATGTCTTTTCTCTTTTATTTTTGATCTTTTAAAAGATCAAAAAGATTTTTGGTTGTTGTTTTACTAATTTCTGGATCAATACACCATTTCAGGCAGAACAATTTTTACGGCATGTTTCTACCACCACCATCTTCATACCCTATAAATTATTTCTGTTAAGTTGGTTTCTTACCAAAGTATGATACTACATTTAATAATGGTGTGCACTGCTGAGCTAACAGTCACATACTGAAGCTATCATTTGGATAAAAAACATCATAGGAATTATAAATGATTCTTTGAAATGAGTTTAATTTTCACTTTTTTTTTTAATGCAAATTCATGTGCCAATGTCGCATTCTTATTTTGTACCAATGATTATGTCATCATACAAGTTTGATATGAAGTTATGTATTAAATAACACCACATGGTTTAAATTTTAAACACTGTTTGAGGAGTTTTGTTCGTTTTGGTTTAATTTTATAAGTTTGTTGCTTGCTCCCCTATTAAGTTCATCAATGATTTTGGGTGAGCAGAGAAAAAACATTGATTGACACAAAATATTCAATTACTGGATGGAAAATCTGCCGCCAGCCGTTCCACAATTCTCAGTTTTCACATTTATGAAGGCTATGAAGGTACTTCTCAAATTGGAACTAATGTGTCCATGATCGCTTTATAATATAGCGAATAGAATTCCCATAAATTGTCATTCAACGATGACCCTTTTAACACTGACTACCATAGATATAAATCTGTCCAACAAACTGGCACGATAATTTAAAGGGCGCCCTCATATTTTTCTGACCGTGATGACCGATGAGGGCGGTATGTTCAGCAGACGGTAAAATTTAATAACAAAGGCGTGGCTACTTGGAGAAAGAAATTGGGATGCAAATTACGTATTGAGTTCTAGAAATAACATCATCTGCATTCGGAAATGTAAACAAGAAAAGAAACATATATTTTTTAATAAGAAAAGAAAATTACTATAGAGCGGAAGAGCAACAAAAATCTTTCCATCAAAGTTATTTTTGAAGGGAGACAGATGCAGACTGAACGAATGATTATTTTTGACAGATCTGTTGATCCTCTTATTCAATTACTCGTATCACCTGACCTACATCATCTGACCCACGATCTTACCTGGGGCCATCCATCACGGCCCTGCTTAGCGCAAATATTTGCTAAGCATGACATTTCAGTCTTAATAAAATCATTCAATGTGTTGTGTATCACTTGTGATTGATCTAGTTTTGGCGCTGTTATTCACTGACCGTGAATATCGAATGGAATTTTCGAATTTTCAAAGGTGGTTTGTTTTATTGGGCAACACAATTTTGTGCTAAGCAAATTTTTTTTGTGCTTAGCAGCTCCATGAAATTGGCCCCTGTCGATCATGCATGACTCTCACCTGACCAACATCAGCTTACCCATAGCTATGATCTGACCCACATATCATATTGAACGATCTTACCTAGGACCATTCACAGCCCTGCTTAGCACAATAAATTGCTAAGCATGACATTTATGGATGTCCTTGTCATGTGTGTACCACTTGTTGACTGTGGTTTGCTGCCCATGGAATGTTTAATGATTGTTTGTTTTGTTGAGCAAGACATTTTTGTGCTAAGCATTTTTATTTTTGCTAAGCAGCTGCATGAAATTGGCCCCTGGCCATGGCATGACTCTGGTGTCAGACGTACTCATTCCCAGCTCAGGCTGACCCACCATGCATCCACATAGAATGACCAATCAGCCGACCACAATGTTCTGTAGACTTTAATCCTCTAACTCATACGAACCATCAACCATGCATCAACCATATGGAAGAAGGAAAACAGAAAGATTTTCCTTCCTCCATGCATCAACCAATTCATCAATCCACCTGTTGTCTGATCATGGAGGTAGAATCTACCTCCATGGTCTGATCCACTAATTCATGACCCATTGACCCATGACTGACCAACTAGTTGATCAACTAGCATTTGACCCGTCCACTAAACTGTCACTGTCAAATCAACTAACCGCCCCTTCCATCACATCCACAAACTCACAACCTGACCTTTTGGCTGACTAAAGCACGCTCAAGGGAGCAAGACACCACCATCATATCATGGAGGTAAAAAAAAAACAGGACTGATTCACATTTTAACCAATCCAACTGATTGACCCCGGCCTGACCAAGCCCATAAACCAACCCCTATTAAACCAGCTGATCCCACCGTGATTAATCACCAACCGACCCTGCTAACCAACCCGTTGAACCTTGACTAAACCCCCCGCTCGACCCACTCTTAATTTTACGTGATTCAGTATATTATGGTTCGATCCCATTGACCCTGAATCGACCCAAATCCGACCCAACCAAAGTCCGTTCCGATACGACGAAACTCACTAGCCTCTCACACGGAAATTCGCTGGTACCCAACCTTATTTGTCACATCGTACGAGGAAGAGCATTAGGAAACTGCGCACCAGCTAAATTGACGAAAATGGCTGCCCACTGGTGGGTATTCTGAAGACCTACATCGTAGAAGAAAGACCACCGGTTTCAGGGGAATTACCACCAATATGGCAAGCCAAAACGGCGAAATTGTGAGTCAGAATTATTGAGATTATTAATAGCTGAAAAATAGAGTCATTTCGTGAGACGATCGGACGCTATTCGTGTTTGATCGCATTATAATGAAATTCGATGAGTACGAGCAGAGAGGCCTAACATTAAAGTTAGGTCTTTGACTGTGCTGTAACGTTAGTCATTGTAAATGTGCATATTGACAGGCATCATTTGCAATGCCTGGACAGAAAACTCATTGTAAATTTGTCATTCATATCATTGTACATTTGGCTATTTTGAGGAACATCTGTAAGTAGGCCTAGTGTAAGATGTTTCAATATTGAATACATCCACATTGAATTGTATAATTTGTAAACTAACGTTAAATGTGCACCTTATTGACATTGACTTTGGATATTTTCATTTTTTGTTACCCAAAAGGGGGGATTGTAGCTTTACGGGTCCTAAAACTATAAAGGAAAGGAAACTTCTTTTTGAAAAGTAACTTACCTACATATACTTTGTTGGTCTTCTCCTCTATATTACCAAGGTTAATTTTTTGGAAAGAGGGCAGGGCTTTGATTTTTGAGGGAAATTATGGGGTAAAAACGGTAACCAAGATTGTAACATTTCACCGCTGCACGGACGGCCGCACACGAGAATAGTCTGGTTTCCACTCTGACATTTTGAGGACTCTTGATATGTTGGGTCTGGGCACTAGACTAACCAGACCAGACAAAATGGCCTCACGCGTTCAGACGGCCTGTTTTAAAGTTTACAAGAAGCGCGTAAGAAAATTGAATTTTAACCCTGAAATGTTTAACAAATTTCTTCAATCTAGGCTTTTAAGGACCCAGGAACATTTGCTGGAAGTCAAAAGTATCATTTTTGAGGAGTAGAAGTTAGTTCAGAGCCAAAAAAATCAATGTGTTTTGGGATCCCGTAAACCCACAATCGCCCCAAAAGGCCAGTGCTGGGACAATGCAGGCCTTTCATCCTAATGAGTAGTATGAAAAGGGGGTTATCATTCCAAACCCCATTTTCACTCACTCCACTCCACATTTAACTGCCACATTCAAAATAGATTTCATCTCGCCAATTTTTACCCCCCATTTCACAAATCTCAAAATATCCAAAATCAAAATCAAAATGCCTCATTTTATCGCGAAAAAAAAAAATGTTGTAAATTTAAAAAGTTGTAGATTGGAATGTGAAAAAAAATGAGAAAAAATAGAAATTTTTTTTATAAAATATTAATTTATATTATTATAAATAAGATGGATCGAGAGAATAATCAAACGCCGCGTCGTGTAATTGCGAAGGGATATAACAAATGGAAAAAAAGAGAACTAGAAAGATTTGTTGAATCTGAAAGAGTTCCATTTATACAAAGCCTTGGATCTACTCGAAATGATTTGATACGTGTAATTGAAAGTGCGGGGCCTGTTAGACCAAGAGGATATAAAAGTTGGAGTAAATCAAGGTTAGAAATTTATATTATACAAAATGATTTGTTTAATTTATTAAACCGACGAGTAAGAAATACTCGTCAACATTATATTAGTTCGATTAAAAGTTTTCAAAACCAATTTTTAAACTTAAATACAAAAAAAATTGAATATCTTAGAGAATTAACAAGAAGATTTAACCTTGATGTTACACCAACTGGTTATAGGGGGCAAATAATAAGACGAGACTATGTCAAAGCAATTAAAGATTATGTTGCACCGACAACAATTAACGAAGCAATTAACTGGAGAGGAACTAGACGTTTTAGAAACAATTTGATAAATTTAGAAATGAGGCCACAATCAAATTACCGAGATATAACAATATTTTTCAATCAGCATCGTGGGGATATTGTAAAAAAGGTAAAATCAATGTTTAGAGAACATGGAGCCTTTAAGATTCAATTTGCTATAAAAATAACCTATGGGAAAACAACAACGGGAAGTCTTATTGATTTTACTGTTAGAAGTGGTCAAGGACTTATTTTAAGTGAAAGTGAAATAGTAAATGAGGTAAATAAAAATATTGGAGAATTAATACACAAAGTCGAAAATAATAATTTACAAGATTCGGATTTAGTTTTAGATAAAATAGAAGTGTTTTATATGAATTTTGGTAGATATATCTTTGCTAATGTTGGTTCTTATCTAGAATTACCTCCATTTATTAAAAACAAAAATGCTGTTGTTAATGTGTTAAACAAAGACGATCAATGTATTAGATGGGCAATAAGATCAGCATTAGGACTGTATACTGACAAGGTTAAAGAAAATAAGAGGAAAAATCCGGCTTATCAAATTAAGGAGGCAAGACCAAGCACTTATAAATTAGATGATGGTTTAAACTTTGATGGGATAGGTTTTCCAACCCAAATAAATCAAATATCTAAAATTGAACGGCAAAACAATTTTAATATTAATGTGTTTTTATTAGATTGCGATAATGATAAAGAAGGAGATTTACCTACTCCTCATCGTATCTCTGAACAGGAAAACGATATTTCGATAGATTTATTGTTAGTTCATAGGGATGGGAAGAACCACTTTTGTTGGATCAAACATTTTTCAGCCTTATTTTTTATGGCCACGACTAAACATAAATGTAAATCATATTACTGTAGGAGATGCTTATCGCATTTTCAAAAAGAAGATAAATTAAAATTGCACGAAGAAATGTGTAAGGGAATAGTAAATCATCCATCACAAGTAGTACTTCCTGAAGAAGATGAAAACATTTTACAATTCAAAAATTTTAAAAATATACAAGATGCACCATTTGTGATTTATGCTGATTTTGAATGTATCTTAGAAAAAGTAAACAAAAAACCAACCGCAAAATCACAAATATTAGCTATTCATAAACCTAGCGGATATTCTTACGTTGTGGTAAGATATGATGGAAAACTAATGAATCAAAAAACGTATAGAGGAGCTGATGCCTCTAAAGATATAATTTATTCTTTGTTTAAAGAACAAGATGAAATTAAAAAGATATTTGATAATCCCAAAGAATGTGAATATGTTGATGAAGAAATAATAAAAAATAGTAACCGTTGTTGGATTTGTGAAAAAGAAATAAAAATAAATTCTGATCAAATGTGTCAATGTACGAATCCTAAAAAACCTAAAACCAAAGAAGAAATATCAGCAAAAACATTTATAAATGCTAAAGGATATACAGAATACCTGTGTTTAACGTGCAATAAAAAAATTAATAACTTTAGAAAAGTTAAAGATCATTGTCACATCACAGGAAAGTTTCGTGGAGTTGCACATGCACATTGTAACCTAAAACTTAAAATAACAAATCGAACACAAATACCGGTCATTTTTCACAACTTAAAAAATTATGATGGGCATTTGATTATGCAGGGGGTAGGAGCATGTATTGAAACATTAAATAAAACGATTAAGAAAAACGAAACTCGAAAGAAAAAAATTGAAACTACTCTATCTAAATTGTTAACTAAACAAGAAAAACTTGAAAATCATAAGAAAGAACTGCGAGAAAATCTTAACAAAGAAAAAAAAGAACGTGAGTGTTTTAATGAGTTACGTCGAGAAATAAGAAAAGATAACTCAAAAATAAAATTATTTGAAGAAAAGTATGGAATGAAATTTTCAAAAAGCAAAAATATGAAACTCAATCAAATAATGATTGGTTTTCAACGTGAATGTGTAGAAAAAATAAAACTAAATAATAAAAAACTAAAACTAAACAAAGACAAATTAACAATGATTAAAGATTTATGGTTAAAAGAAGAAGATGAGATAATGTATCATCAAGCAGAAAAAAGTGTATTTGATAATATATTTTGTATTCCTCAAAACAGTGAAAAATATATTTTAATTGGGTTAGGTGGATTACGTTTTATAGATTCTTTTAATTTTATGGCAGAGTCACTCGATAAATTAGTCAAAAATTGTCCTAAAGATGAGTTTAAGTTATTAAAACAACATTTTAACAATGATAATGACATAACGCTGTTATTACAAAAGGGTATTTATCCTTATGAATATATGAATTCTTTTAAGCGTTTTGAAGAACAGCAACTCCCACCAAGAAAATTATTTTATAGTCATTTAAAACTCGAAGATATCACGCAAGAAGAATATCAAAGGGCTCAGGATGTTTGGAAAACCTTCAACTGTAAAACTTTGGGTGATTATCACGATTTATACGTGACCACCGATACGTTATTATTAGCCGATGTGTTTCAAAATTTTAGACACACCTGTAAAAAAACCTATCGTCTAGATCCCGCGAATTATATCACCGCCCCAGGGTTAGCCTGGGACGCGTTATTAAAACATAGTAAAATAAAACTAGAACTTTTAACGGATATAGATAAATATTTATTTTTTGAAAAAGGAAAAAGAGGTGGTTATTCTAGCGTAGGACAATGTAGACATCACGAAGCAAACAACAAATATTTAAAAGATTATGACTCTAAGAAAGAATCGAGTTATTTACTTTATTTAGACGCAAATAATTTATACGGTTGGGCGATGAGTCAACCGTTACCCGTTGGCGGTTTTGAATGGTTATCAGAAAACCAAGTTAAACAATTTTCAACCGATCATATTTTAGGTTTAGAAGATGACTTTAAATATGGATTTATGTTAGAAGTTGATCTAGAATATCCCAAGAAACTTCATGATTTACACAATGATTTGCCTTTAGCCCCGGAAAACATAACCGTCTCTAAAGAATGGTTTAGCCCGTATCAAAAAGAATTACTCTCGAACAAAGTAAAAGCCTCGTGCGAAGATAAACTCATTGCAACATTATATCCTAGAAAAAAATATGTCGTTCACTATAAATCCTTAAAACAATATTTATCGTTTGGATTGAAACTAACTAAAGTACACCGCGTTTTACGATTTGAACAAAAAACTTGGATGAAATCTTACATCGATAAAAATACTCAACTTAGAACATTAGCAACCACGGATTTTGAAAAGAATTTTTATAAACTAATGAACAATTCTGTTTTTGGTAAAACGATGGAAAATGTTCGAAATAGAATAGATGGTAAGATCCTTATCGATGATAACACCGAAAAGTCGGCTAAAAAAGTTGCTAAACTTGTTAGTAAACCTTCATTTAAAACAGCAAATATTTTTAAAAATTTTAATATAACTTTTTTTGAAAAGTATAAAACAAAAACGGTTTTAGATAAACCCATCTATTGCGGTGTTAGTATTTTAGATTTAAGCAAATCTTTAATGTATGATTTTTATTACAATCACCTGAAGAAAACTTATAAAAATAATATCAAACTCATGTATACTGACACAGACAGTTTATTATGCATCATTAATACTGATGATGTTTATGATGATATTAAAAAAGACACGAGTCTCTATGATTTATCAAATTATAAAACCAATCATCCATTATACGACCCAATAAATAAAAAAGTGATTGGAAAAATGAAAGATGAATACGGCGGGAAAATTATCAAATCAGCCACGTGTCTAAGATCAAAAATGTATTCAATTATAGATGAAGATGATAAAGAGACTAAAAAAGCTAAAGGAATAACTCGCGTTGTAACTGAAAAAAATATTAAGGCTAAATGTTATTACGAGTGTTTAATAACTAAAAAATCTAGACAAGATGAAATGAATTTAATTCAAAACAAAAAACACGTTATTTATTCAACTAAAGTCAAAAAAGAATCGTTGTCTCCTTGGGATGGGAAAAGATATATTTTATCCGATGGAATCAATACTTTAGCATTTGGCAATAAAAAAATTAAATATCAAGATTCTGGCAATTCGGTGTCATCCGGAACGATTTGAAGTTCTTCTTTTACAAACGATCGTTTGGGTCCGTCTTTTAAGTAATAAAGCGTAGGACCTGTAGTAACTTTTTTACCACTCATGATTTTAAATTGACTCGTTCTTTTTTCAATTTGATACATGTTAACGCTCCATATGGGATCGGTAGCCCTCCTCACCGTACCTCCTTCTTGTTCCCCTGGTTGATATAAATAACGAACTAAAACATTAGTCGGAAGATCACTAACGTTTGTTTTTTGTGGTGATGAGGGTAATTGTTTAACCCGTTTTAACTTGATCGCTTGCGTAGGAGTGATTTCTTTATCTTTTGAATCTCGAATCAATCGTGTTGTTTCTTCATTGAGGGATTTTATAACCTGGGGCAACCTCACCACCCATTCAACGTTTCTCGCCTGCGGATCAAGCATTTCTTGCACGTATTGATGACCGAATAATCTTTCGGCTAAGGTCCGGTTAAATCTTTCAACCACTCCTTGCGATCGATGCACACCCGGCACACCTACACTGATCTCTACGCCATGAGACTGAAACAACTTTTTAAAATCTCCTTTAAATTCTGTTCCAGCATCGATTTGTGCTAATTTAGGCCACGTTAAAGACGAACGCTTGTAAATTTTAATAATCGCGTCTTTCACTTGACCGGCAACTTTAGAAGTTATGGGTTCAGCCTCTTTATACCGACTCGCCACGTCTATGACCGTCAACGCGTATTTAAACGTTTTTTGTTTAACTCGATCCCAGGGTAAGTATAATATATCTAACTGATGTACGTAATTTGGTTCTAACCAATCACTCGACATTGCCGTCGGCCTGGGTACATATGAGGGAGGTGGTAAATAAATTTGCCAAACGGCTTGTTTTTTTAACCAAGATCTAACTTTTTGTTTATCAACCCCCGTTTTTTTATGCAAATGCGTGACAGCACCCTCACCTTTCCAATAACCTTTAGGACTATAAAACAAACCTGAAAGCTGTTCTCTTTGTTTTTTATTTAACTCACTCATTTTTATTTTATACATATCTATAAATGAAGAATCCCACTGCGGCTGTACCACCTAATACCCACACGAGTTCTCTAATTTGTTGATCATCACTCGGAGTATAAAAGTCGCTAAGTTTTGGTTTAGGTGGTAATTCTAAATCGTAATTTTCACCCGTTATTTCGCTGTACACTTTAAGCGCTTCGTTTACGTTACTAAACGTTCTTTCTGATAATTTTTGTTGTATCATACGTTTATTCAAATAATCTAGATATTTAACGCGTTGTTGTTCCCAATCTTCTTTGGCTCTCGCTAATTTTTCTAATGCTAAGTCGTGTCTTTTTCGTTCTTTGTCAATTTGTTGTTTTGATAAACTACTAAATAAAAAGTTACTACCGGTAAACGCTAACGCATTTACTACTGCCCCGCCAACCATCATTGCTATTCCTGCCATCTTTTTATTTATACTAATTTAAAAACCTTATATATTAAAAACACACTATTTTGAACTATGAATCATTACGGTAAAAAACTAAACCCAATGAGGCGTCTTAAAATCCCTAAAGCCATTAAAGGCGAACGAAGAGAAGTGTCAATCACTCATAATCCAAGCACGATTGCGGCTGGTCAAAAACTCATCGTTAAGTTTCCGCAATTAGGACCCGACGATGTTATCGTACCCGGTACTTCTAAACTCGCTTTTAAACTCGAGTTAGATGGAGGGTCAGATGGTGATCGAACGGTGTTTAACAACTTATGTCGTAACTTAATACGCGAAATCAATGTTAGGCTTCAAGGTAACACAATCGTGAGTTATCGCGATGCGGATGTCTTTCACAATTTTAAAGATAACTGGCTGCATCCCTACATTACACGAAATATGGCCTATGTAGGCCTTGAAAAAGAAAACGTCACAAAATTAAGATTAGGCGCGGCAGATGCTAATGCTGAAACTAATAGCGGAAAAGATAAAGCTATCTCCGACGCGTTTGGTAATCGATATTGTATTCCTTTAGATATTGAGCTTTTAACGGCACATCATCCTTTTTATCCTAGCAGTCTAAAGCAACCCCTAACGTATGAATTAACATTTAACGATCACGATAAAGTCGTTAATAGCTCGGATACAAGTGCCCAATATTCAATTTCAGATTTAACGCTTGAATACGAAGTCGTCACTAACCGAGATTTGACACAAGAGCTAAAAAACAAACGAATGAAATACTATCTTTTTGATCACGTACATAATTTAGAAACAAGATCGATCAACAAATCAGATACCTTATGGAACGTTATGATTAATCAACCGATTAAAAGTCTCAAAGGCGTTTTAATCTTATTTAGAGATCCAACGGTAAAAAACCCTCAAAGATTTTACAACCCCCACATTAGCAAAACCAGCATTACGGTTGAAGGAAAACCCAATCAACTTTACTCTCAAGGTATGTTTGAGTATCAGCACTGGCAAGAAGTTAATAAATTTTTTGGTGATAGTGATACCGAAAATGGTCAATCGATTGTAAAAGATTTAAATTTAGTGGGTCTAGAAATGGCTGACTACTATAAAGATAAATACGGCCTGTGGCTAGATTTTCGCTCAACTGATGATAATAGTGCTCACGGAAGTGGAAGACGTTTAAACGACGGAGGAGGAATTCAGATTCAGATGACTCGAGAGGCTGAAACAGCGGGAGATTTAACGATGTTTGTATTTTTGGTTATGGATGCACAATTAACCATTGAGGATGGAAATTTTAAGAATTTAGTTTTTTAAAAAGCTTATTAAAATAAATGGAATCTTGTCATTGTGCTTTAATTGTAGGAAAAACAAACTCGGGGAAGACTAAATGGATTTTAGATTTATTGGAAACCGAATATCGTGATAAATTTGAATCGATCGTGGTCATTTGCCCGACCTTATTTAAAAATAAAACTTATTTATCGAGGCTTTGGATATCATTGGATGAAAATGTATATTTGTGTGATTTAGACTTTGAAAAAATAACTTTAAATGAAGCCCTAGATTTGTATCAAAATATTTTAGATGGAATAAAAACATTATTTATCATAGATGATTGTTCGAGTCAGCAGGAAATAAAATATCGAAAAAAAACATGTGCGTTGAGCAAAATCGCTTTTTCTGGGAGGCATTATAACCATAGCTGTTGGTTATTAACACAAAAGTATAATTCGGTTTTAAAAGACTATCGTGAGAATACAAGTTGGGTTGCGATGTTTTATACAAAAGATAAAACGAGTTTTGATATTGCATTAGATGAAAATGATGTTGTGTGTGATCAAAAAAGAGACGTAATTAAAAAACATTTGTGCGATAAAAAATATAGTAAATTGGTTATTAACACAGAACCTCCAGTTTCATATCAAGTTTTTGATTAACAACCTAATTTTTGTTATCATTTGTTGTATTTTGTTAAAAATTTGCTAATAACTAACTATCAAGTTATTTATAGCAATTTTTAATTTTGTTATAAATAAAAAACACCAATGCTATAATACGTTGATGTTATTATTAAGTTTGTTATCATTTGTTGTATTTTGTTAAAATTTGCTAATAACTACCTATCAAGTTATTTATAGCAATTTTTAATTTTGTTATAAATAAAAAACACCAATGCTACAATACGTTGATGTTATTATTAAGTTTGTTATCACTTTAAACTTAAGCTACTTATGTTATAATTTATTTTGCTTTAACAAAATTTATAAGTTGTTATATAGTAAAATGAACGACTTGACAACAATTATAAATAGCGATGTAAATACACCTTCAACACCAACAAACGACAGTAGTTATAAAGATCGACTTTGTGGCATAGTTGCAGCAGGTGATTCAAAAAAATATTTAGGAAAAGAATACACCATCAAAGACATAGAAGCACTAACACCTGCAGATCAAGAAAAATTATTTAACCGGTATCAAGTTAAATTCGGTAAAGAAGTGGTAGCTACAGTGGGTAACTCAATTTTGAGTTTGTATGCACGAGCTATAGGTTTAGCAACTCCGGCTGATATTTTAGGAATTAGAATTAGCTTAAATTCTGAGGAAAATTTAACCAATGATTTAAATAACGATCCTATCATTAGTAATAGCTTAGCTTATGCACTTAGTGAGGTTTGTTACAAATATGGTGTCTATCTATCACCTTTGATAGCAACACTTATTACCACAAAACATTTAAACTTTAACAAATCCACAACAAATAAAAATACTTATATAATAAATAATTCAAATGACAACTATGCATCAGGAGAAGGAGCAAGCTTTACCAACAGCACCCTCAACAACAGCACCAGCAGCACCAACACCGATACCAACAACCCCAGTGACCCAAGTAACTAAAAAACAAACCGTAAAACCTAAAAACGCTAAACGCGTTGAACAAGGTAAACGCCTAGCAGAACATAATAAAAAAATGAAAGAGCAATTAGCTAAAATAAAAACAGAAGAGACAGAGTCGGAGATTATTCAAAATACCCCTGATTCGAGATTACTTTATGTTGGCGGTTTAATTTTAGTAGGCGGTATAGGTTTTTTATTGTATAAATCATCAAACAAATCACCAGAAAACTATAAACCTATTCAAATAACAAAACCAAGTCTACCACAGAGTCAACCCGAAGAACTTTTAATGGATTGATTTTTTAAATGTTTATATATTAAAAATGGATGAAACAACCGTAAATGATATTGCCGCCGCAGTTTATATTTGTGTTTTAATAGCAGCAGTCACCATTGGCTTTCCCTTTTATCAATCTTTAAAAAAGGGGAACTAATTTAAATTTTAAAAACTTATATAGTAAGAATGGCAAATACAAATATTGATATAAACGGAATAGCAAACACAGTTTATCATGGTGCAGTGTTAAGCCTTTTAACCATGGGATATTCGATGGTAAGTAAAAAATTACTCAAAATTAAATCGCCTGATTTAGATAGGCTTAGCGTAGAAGATGCGGCTAAACTAACCGCATTAGTCGGAGGTTCTTTAGCAACGCAACAGTGGCTGGTCACACAGGGAATCTTACCGGGTAGTATTATAAATAAACCTACAGTTTAAAATGTGTATATAATAAATAATTAAAGATGGATGATTTTGATTATCAAGAGAATGATCCCCTGTTAAATGAAACAGAAGATAGAGACGATCAACAATTTAACAACCCCGTTTATGATAATACCGAACTCGATTCTGAAGAAAATCAAGCTCGATTAAATAATTTACGAGGTGGTGGTACACAAGAACAACAAGAAGAATCAAGTGCTCTTCGTAATGGTGAAAATGTTGATTACTCGTTTCAACTTCAAAATCAATACATTGATAATTTTTATGCTAGCATAAGAAGTGAAGGTTATAATTTCGATTATATTAAATGGGAAAACTTTAGATTTGAAAAGGATGGAATATATTACGAAAAAGATGGAATTAAAATAAAATTAACGTTGGAAAATGATCCTAAAAAATTTGCTTCTGTGAATACAATATATTCTAGAACAAAAGGTAAAGAAATTACAAATAGAACTCTTTTTATGAAAGACGATTTAAGAATTGTTGATTTTAAAACATCAAAACGCAGCAAAGAAGCAAGCACAGCGCTTCAACAAGCAAGTACATCTTTAACTGATATTCAAAGTGAAAACATACCCTTACAAGATTTACCACAAGCAGCTGATCAAACGAGTAATGTTATAGAAGAACTCGAACAAGAAACCAACATTGATGAACAAAGTGAATTTAATATCAGAGAGCTACGTGGTTTAGACAAAACATTACAATCGCTTAAAGCAAATTTATTATTGGAACAATCAAAGCTAACTGAGTTAAATGAGACAAAAGAAAGAGTTAAAAAAGAATTAAACGAAGCAAAAAAAGCAGAAGATGAAGAACAAATAGGATCACTCACAGAAGAGTTAGAAAATATAAACATTGAAATACGAGAAAGGTCTAATAATATCATTAGAGAATCAGATAAAATAAAATCTCAAATCAATCGCGTCAAAGAAACAATCAATATAATGTTAGACAGTGATGTAACGCTTAGAGAAAAAATTAAGTTTTTATTTAAAGAGCAAGGTGTCACGATCGCGAGTATTTTAGCAGCAATTTCTATGGCCATCAGCACACTGGTAAGCTCGGTGGTAGCAGCCGTTAGAGGTGTAGGTATCCCAACCCCAGAACCACCCGCGCCTAAACCTGAGCCACCATCAGGAGGTGGCATCAAAGAGTGGGTACACAAGCACTTGGAAAACTTAGCAAACGCTTTGAAAAAATTAGGGTTAGCCGCATTAGGTGCGCTGCCGGGGGTCATTGGTAGCGTCATAAGTTGGTTACTAAATGTTTTAAGTAAATCAGTTGGCTGGCTAGCAGAACACGTGTGGGCTTTATTTATAGGTGCAGGTGCTTTAATTATTGCTTATATTAAAAATAATTGGTAGTTTTGTTTTTTAACAAAATAATAAAAAAAAAATAACCCCCAAGCTCTTTTGAGCTTGGGGGTATTTTTTTTGGTTTAAATATTTATATTTTTCTAAGTCAAAATTTTGTAGACTAAAACTCCTATCGCAATGATTGCAACTGTTCCTATCGTTAAAGATAATTTTTCATCTTGATGAATGTCTAAAGATGCTTTAGGATTTGACTCTGAGGTTTTAGGTATAGGTGATAAACGTGGTGTAGGTTCTTCTGTTGGTTCTTGAGTGGGTTTGGGTTCAAGGGTTGGCTGAGGATCAAAGTCATCAACTTGTATCGGAGCGTTTAAGGTTGGTTGAAATCCCGGTTTAGCGGTTAAAGGTGCAATTTGCAAGTTATTATTGTAACCATCGTGTATGCCTACCCTTAAATCCATATCTGATGGAATGAGGTATAGCCCGGGTCTTACGACAAAGTTGAGTGGAGTTTTAGCATACTGCAGTGAATCTTGAAATTGATTGATACTCTGCTCTAAATCTGGTTCGCTATTAATAAGACTTTCTACGATGGTAACAAACTGATGCTGTGCATCTAAACCGGTTCCCGGGGTTAATGCACTGGTTTTTGTTTGTGCTTGTGCACCTAAAAGCGCGTACACGTAAGCCCTAATCGATTCGTTAATTTTTGTAATTCCAACATCGGTAAAAGAACTCGTCTTTGAAATAAAGTCTGTCCAAGCACCTAAAACATTATTGGATTGTTCAAGGTAAGTGACCGTATAGGTACTCGCGTGACCCGATCCTTTTGGTGGATCCATTAAACCAAAGCCCATAAAAGTTGAGCCTGCATACGTACCGTAGTTTACACCCAAGTCGTGGGGGTCATAGTTTTTTCCCGGCACTGGAACCTCCCCTGAATTGTAGTAAAAAGCAGTACCCAAGCCGTTTGAGGTCGTATCTCTTGTTTGTTTAAAAGACTTGCTTCGATCGATTCCAAATACACGGCACGTGTCCGTAAAAGCTCTCGTATCATAACGGTTATTTAACGCGTTAAATACATCATCACCAGGTATAGGTGCTACCAAATTATAAAATATTTTTCGTATAGTATAATACACGTGAAAATGAAACAGCGATGAAATATATTGGTTTTTATTGTGGAGGAGGTCAAGACCTACTCCACACGCGGTCGTGGCACAATAAATCGCAAAGTTGAATTGGTTTTGATAAAAGGACAAAGGGTTAGTTTGCCATCGTTCGATTGCTTCGTCCGTTTTAACGCGTGGTAATTTATACGCGGTTGACATATCTTTAAATTGTACAAAAAAAGTATGATTTTTATTGACGATAATAGCTAAAGCGCCTAAAGAGTTTCCCATTTATAATATAAGTCTTTTTATAATAAAAGTAGAGTAAGAATGAGCGGAATACAACACACATTTTATTTGACAAAAAACGAACAAACGTTTAAATTGCAAGAGGTGATTGATAATTTAGATGGCTCAAAACAAATTCGCGTTAAAAATCTCGTGTTTACGGTAGGCTATTTTAACATAACTAAATCCAGTGAGATTACTTGGGAAAAGGAGATAGATGGGCAACCCGCTTATACTAACGGTAGGTCTAGAGACAATAGACAAACTGATAAAAGCTCACAACTACAGACAAAGCCATTAGAACTGACCCCTGAGATAATGAATCAATTTCGTTTATCGATGACAACTGAAGAAATTCAACAAAGCAGAGAAGAAGTCATAGCACGCATTATTACACAGATGTTTGACGGATATGATACTGGAATTCTTAACAAAGTGGAAATAAAAATACAAGAAGAAATACAGGTCCTCAGACAACGAAAACAAACTAGGGCTGTGCATTCACGGGTAATTTTGGACCCGAGTACCCTTTGCCCAAACGGGCGGGTACCCGGGTACCCGCGATATAATATAAAACATAAGAAATTAAGAACCCGGAAGTATGTTGCGTAATGGCCGTTGATGAGTACCGTATCGGGGCTCCGAGCCAGGCGTGCTAAAAAATTACCAGACCTTCCCCCAAACACCCCGACCTTTAGCGGATTTCGGCTTTTTTTAGGGGTGCCGAATTTTAGTTTACGCTATTTCTACCGACATGACAGGCCAAGCAAAAGTTACCGTGATCTTTTTTCCGACATCGAACACCGACATCAAACACGATGTATGCATTGTCAGGGTTGTTATTTCGTTGCGTGTTCCCCGTAAAATATTCTGACCACCCCGTAAATCGCATTTTCCTGATCAGCTAAATCTTACTTGAATTTCAGTCGGTAATTTTGTCCAGTTGGCCAATTAGAAGAAACACACTTTTCACGTACATGTGCTAGATCTTAAGAAATAACGTGAGAAAAATTACTAGGGCGACAAACGCATTATTAAGACGTAATCACGATGCATTGTGCACATGGTCAGCATGGTAATCCCGAATGTTCCATGACTGGTATCCGCCCCACACACGACAACGCGTAATAGCCACGATGTCAAAACAACGTGCACCAGTCTCGACCACGTGTGGGCAGGAAGACTACATACTGTATACACCGTACGTACTGTGTGTGCACGGTGTAGGCTCGGTCGGTTCCGATGGTCTGCCGTACATGTAGGCCTACATCGCGGCCGGGGTGCGTCTCGTTGTCGGGTACCGTAGATCGCGGCCGGACTGCGTCGATAATTGTGGCTCGCTGCCGGCTTCGGTACAGATTTGCGGTAAATAATCTGCTTTTGACATTGCAAAAAACTACAAATTTTGCAGGTCAGTGATGTATTATAATTATGAAAAAGGGCATGGTTGTTATTTTTTTACGGGTAATAGAATCGAAAAAATGGAGCCGGGTACTCGATGGTTTCGGTCGGGTTTCGAGTACCCGGGTAGAACGCACAGCCCTAAAACAAACCCTAGAATTAGCCAGGGATAGACTTGATGATGAATTACAAAATGAAGTTAACTATGTAATACATTTATTAAATAAAAGAATAGACTATATCATAGAAGGCCAAGTATTAGCCACAAATTTACTTCGATATGGATACAACAATGACAATCAAGAAAAAACAGAAAATATGCGTTTACCACAAATTAAAAACAGCCTCGTTGTTTTAGGACATAAAGAGCCAATCGTAAATGCGCTACATCCGGTGAGTGAGGTTACGGCTTTGCCCGAGGGCAAATCAGGAAGCATCATTATTTTACCTGGATTTTATGGTATCGATTGGTTCGAGTCATTGATAAACGCGATACCGGGTGTGAGCTTTAAAGTCTATAGAGAAAGTAAAACGGTGACCTTAAGGGTCACTGATATAAACCTTAATCTACGTTTAAATCGAGAAGTTTCTAATTTACTCAATTTACCCAAAGGAAGGTTAATCCCAAATGTCATTTATAAGGGTGATTACGATATTAACCCATTTAACATTACGTTTATTCATTGCGAGCAGTTAAACACGAGTGATAATTTTTACAACGGGTTTCCTTCAAATATATTATCATTTTATCACACAAGCCAAACAAACCAAACTCACGTTGGGAAAACATTAAAAAACGGTAAAATTAATAAACTTGCCTTTTCAATTAAAAACGAGGAAGGAAAAATCATCAATAACAAAGGCGCGGGGATTTTAATCGAATGTGAAATAATTTAAAAACGCTTATATATTAAAAATATGGCAACCGTAAATGTAAATGAAATAAAACCTTTATATCCTGATCTAAACTTAAACAGCGGTGATGATATTAAAGACGAAACTAAAATTTATCGACTTCAAAAAATTGAAGATATTAAATCTCTAATCTGTAAAGAAAGAAACTCGCGCGAGGTTTCTTTTAAAAAGTTAAAAAGGTGGATCTCTGCGATTCAATATGTAGAGCACGGGGTTGAAGTACTGGGGGTCACTGCAGCCGCGATAGGGATCCCCGCATTAATGGGTGTTATTAGTGCCCCAATTGGCTTAGTCTTAGAGGGTACTAGCATAGGTGCCTTTGGATTTTACGCGGTACTTAAATACGCAAGCAAAAAATTAGCGGTAAAGAGTAAAAAACACGATCAGATTAAAATTTTAGCAGATGCAAAGTTAAACACGATAGATGAATACGTGTCAAAGGCCATCGAAGATGGTGATATTTCTCACGAAGAATTTATATTAATAACGTCAGAACTTAAAAAATTTAACGACTTGAAAGAAAAAATAAGATTAAAAACTTCTACAAAGTTAGAAGAAGCTAAACATTTAAATAAAGTTGAATTTGAACGACAAGTTGAAGAAAAGGCTAAAGCGATGGCGAGTGATTTACTCGCCAAAGAAAAAAAAGAGCTTATGAAAAAACTTGGAAATTAAGTTTAAGTTTGACAAAGTCGTTTAAAAACGACGAGAGTAAACCTCCGAGTTATAAAGAAAGTCAAGCGAGAGTTACCCCTACAGCTCCTCCTCTTTAAAAGTTTCGTTGTATCTTTTTAACGCTTGATTAAAATATTTTAATTCTACTTGAAATAACTTTTGTACTGTTTCTTGGGTTACGTTTAAAATGTTTTTTAGATAACATACTGCCATTAACGACCTGAGTGGATGACCCCTAGATATTTTTCCCTTTAATATTTGTTTTAATTTAAACTCGACGAGTTTAAGGTCACACATTTGGTATTGAATGTTTAATTTATCAAAGACTTTTTTTACTATAGAAGCCTTTGTTTTTTTATAGAAAAATCTCTGATTATACTTTCCATTAATATTTTCCGTAGAATAATCCATGAGACTATAACCTATAATTAATCCACACTTGTTGCAATAATACTCGTCTTTGTCTTCATCAATCATGATGTTGTGAGTGCACATACCTATCTCATCCATTTATATTTAAAAAAAATTAATTAATTATTATTTTTTTTTTTTTACTGAATCATTTTTTTTTCACCCAATACTTTACTCAGAATGCGTGGGCGTTTTTATAAAGAGTGTAAAGGGGCCGGGGTCTATGCCTTAAACTCATCAAAGAGGGCCAACAACACTGTTGACCCCCTTTTTTGGGGTACCGGGTTCAAAGTTTAAAGGTTTTTTTTTTCATGTTTTTTTATGTCAGGATATTGTTTTTTATGTTTCTTATTAAATATCACCCCAAATATTCAACGAGAAACATTTTCTTTCTTTTTCTATTTTTTTTTCATGTTTTTTTATGTCAGGATATTGTTTTTTATGTTTCTTATTAAATACCCACATCAAATATTCAACGAGAAACATTTTTTCTTTTTCTATTTTTTATTTATATTTTTTGTTATGTTAATTTCAATTTTACAGACCGTGCGTCGAACCCGGTACCCCATGGTTGCAAACCGCCGAGCTTATCCACTGAGCTATCCTCCCAGCCCCGACTGAAAATGGTTTTTTAATTTGATATATATTATACTCGAAATGGTGCAATAACAACGATGACGACACAAAGGACGAGTCTATTTTTTGAGGGGTGTTTGACTGTGATTGTGACGGTTTACACAGGTTCAGTCATGTGTTATATTTCAATAACAAACCCGAGCGCTTTTAGGAATTTAACCTTTGTGTCAGCGGATGACTAAGCGTTTTACACTACGTTCAGTCATGAATGAAATTTGAATAACAAAAACCCTGTTTACGCTGGGGACAACCACGCGTGACATTGAATGGCTGTTTTTTCAAGCGAGTGTTGTGTATACACTTAAGGTAAATAACCTTTAGTGCATTGTCAAGTGCATATGAGTAGTGTACATGCATACGACGTAAAAAAAAAGCCACATCCTAATTTGGATGTGGCTTAATTTAGTGTGTAAATAAAAATGATAATTTTTTTGTTATTTTTTTGGCTTTCTTTTTTATATTCTAGATTTAGTCATCAATATCTTCAATATCAAACATGACATTAGTGGGGATTTGTATAGTTTCATATTGCCTAATAAAAGCTTGTTCTAATTTAAATCTGATACTTGCACCAAATCCACTATTTCCATGAGAACCAAAAAATATATCATTACAGATGAGAACAGGTGTAACTTTACATGATTTATTCATATATTCATCGATGTTATCAATCTTTTTCTTTTTAGAATCAAACAATTTTGTATATTGTTTTAATTGATTTCCTTTTCCATATGATTTAAGTTTAATATACATTTTTTTGTTTTTATCATCATAAATTGGTTTAACACTTTGTTTTCCCATGTTTATATACATAGTTCTGGTTATTTTTGGTATATTTTTATCTTTATCAGATTCAATATATTTAGTTACTGTACATCTCATTTTATCAAAGTATTTAACAATTTCATCACAATCATTTTGTAAATTATATACAATTTGATAGCCAGTTGTGTTGTCTGGATTTTTTTCTTCACCAAAAGTATTAATTGTATTTATTCCAAAACAAAAATTTGTTGGTAACATAAAAATTAAATTACATTCTTTATCATCATGTTTATAAGTAATTTTTGATTTAGCACATTCTACTACTTCTTGTGAAGTTTTAATCGCTGGATTTATTATTAAATTTTCCTCATTAAACAACCCATAATGATTATATTCACTTTTATCTGCGTTTTTATATAGATCATGTTTTTCAGTTACAAAGTATGTATGTTTTATTGTTTTGTTTTGTTCCATCTTATTTATAATAATATAAAATAATATTATTTAATTTTCTCATTTTTTTCTCATTCCAATCTACAACTTTTTAAATTTACAACATTTTTTTTTTCGCGATAAAATGAGGCATTTTGATTTTGATTTTGGATATTTTGAGATTTGTGAAATGGGGGGTGAAAATTGGCGAGATGAAATCTATTTTGAATGTGGCAGTTAAATGTGGAGTGGAGTGAGTGAAAATGGGGTTTGGAATGATAACCCCCTTTTCATACTACTTAATGCATGATTGCATATGTGTGTACATTTTACTTTAAGTGTTAAATGCTTTTGGTGATTTTCGTCACAATATTATAGCTAACGTACCAGATGGAAGTATAGACCATATCGATTATCGTAAATAGCGACCGCGGGGAGTTGTGGGAAGCCTAAGGGTCGAAAGGGCGCCACCACCTGCTCACTTTTGGCCAGTTTTCCTTGTGCACTGTGTCACGTGAATATACAGATCGTCATAAATGTATCCAACAATGCTTTGCGGAAGCGCCCTCTCTTGGTAAAAAATGCTATTTGTGATATACCTCATATAAAATAAAGAAATATATAAACTTCACTTTATTGAGTAACTACAGTATAAAATGTGCATGAGCTTTCGTAGCAACAAAATGCGCATGAGCTTTCGTACAGCTCATGCACATTTTATACTCTACTTGAATTTCTTAATTTTATATCAATTGCTATCTGACTGACACGGCTACCCACCATTATATTCAGATGAAAGTAATGATTTTGAATTTCAGCGAAGGAAGAACTGGGGTCGTATTCCTGGAAAGTGAGTTATACAGCCCTGTACACTGAAACAGGTTGGATTTTGATATAGGCCGACATTTTGAAACATCAGTAAGTTGCATGCAGAGGCAACCATTTTTTTGTTAAAATGTCACAGTAATTATATTCTACATGGGGGCCGGTACCGTAATTTGGACGTCACTTCCAAATTCTGAAGTAAATGACCAAAGTGATACATAACATGTTTTTATACACTGGCAGCTACATGTAATGTAGGCTTCTATGCCAGTGAATGCACGTTTTAAACAAAATACCACATCCTCACAGGTCCGTGCTTCTTACATGCATTTGACAAGGTGGGATATAAGCAATTCATGACTAAGTGCCTTGCTTCCAAGTCTGTTCATTGGATACTGTGCACTGTCTTGACTACTGGGCTTGATCAATAACAATTTTCATGACAGGGCACCCCCCCCCCCCCCCCCTCCCCCCTTCAACCCACAACCTGTGTGATCAAGAATAAGATCATGAGGCTGACTCACCAGACCAGACCAGACTACTCGGCAACAACACCCTTAAATGTTACAGAAAAATAAAATAATTTGACTAAGTGACTCCTGAGTTAAATTTGATGCGCACAAATTATCCAGTGAAATACAAAAACCATCAATGAGACATTGTAATTAATTACAAATCACTTTCTGAATGATTTTGATGTAGCAATTGATATAAATCCATACTTATTTTCTCAATTTCTTTCTTGGAATATCACTGCCAAAAAAAATTCCCAATTTGATGATGCACTTTGCTCACATTAGTGAAACTATCTTTGTATTAATTATAATACAAATATGAAATCATTTCAGTAAGCCTTACAACTGAAACTTTAGATAAAACAATTTGAAATGTTGCATCCCTCCAAACACCAGTGGCTAGAGGGAATAAGATTTAACTTACAAGGAAAAATTGGGGCGCAAATGTAACGTTTTTAGTTGCACAAAATTGTTTTGGGTTGAGGTCATACCATGGAGGTAGAAATATACTGGCCAAACTGGCCTTTTCACACTATCTCCTTTTCGATCCATGTTATGTTGAAACCAACCCGGATCCACCCCGGTTCAGCCCGGCAAGTTTTTGAACCGGATCGGAGAGACACAACAAATTCACACTACGTTTATGGTGAACCGGCTCATACAACACAGATCACGCGTCACACGGCCCAAAATGCAGTTTGGAACCGGGTTGAGATTTTTTAACCCTGCTCCCTACCAGGGTTGATTTCGATCCGGCTAGACCATCCTACCCGAGTTGGCTCTGGGTTGAAAATGTTCAAGAGTGAAAAGGGTTGAAAAAAAATCTTGGGGGTTCGATCCGGCTCCAACCCCGAGATTTTGGATAGTGTGAAAAGCCCTGTAGATTTGTCCATATACTCGGTATGTAACTCTAGCCATGGTGTAATTTGAAGGATGAATCATAAGAACCCAGGCTAATCTTGTTTTCCTGTAACATCTCTGTGGTATTTCCCATGACCCATACAGTAGTAGGGTCAATATCATCTATAGGATGTTGTTAGGCAGGCTGTTTACATGAACTCTGCGGGGTGGGGTGGGTGAGTTGGTTCTGATGAGTCAAGGTACATGTACTAGTGTCAGGTTTATTCCAGGTTTATGTCTGTCAACTGGCCAGGAGTTGTACCTGTTGCTGTATGTGTAGAGCAGTTCGAAAATAAATAAATTACAATATTAAAGGTACATTACAGGATTGGAAACATTTATACCCAAACAGAAATGTTCACAGATTAATGTATATACCGGTAACTTTCAGGGTATGAAGATGGTGCTGGTAGAAACATGATATTTAATATTTCCGCCTGAAATGTTGTATTTATTCTGACATTAGTCAAACAAATACCAAAAACAGTTTTGATCTTGGGGTAAGATCAAAACCGTGTTTTATAAGAAATATTTACAAAGTTGACCAACATGTACTGTACACATACATGTACATAATTGATTTATTCGTGGAGGAGATATAATGCAAACAATTTATTGCCCTTCAACCATGTAGATAAGCACTTCACTGAGTGCCTTTTGAGCACACATTTTTTTAGGTGGGATTCGAACCCACAACCTCCTGCTTACTAGTGCAGATGCCATACCTGCAAGGCCACTAAGCAACATGTACCTGGGGTCAGCAGAGTGAATCAATTTCCTTATCGACGGGCGCCGTAATTAATCAGTTATTAATTGATACATTGCAAAACAGTAAGCTGTCGCGCAGAAACCGAACAATCGTTTTCCCCTCTTCTTTTCATTGTTTCCAATTCTTTACTATACGTGTACCTTTAAAATGAAATTTGTACATGTGTGCAATGTTATTGTGTATTTTGTAATATTGAGGCCACCGCTAAGCAGGCCTGTCTGTGTGCACTGTTTGGGCCCCTTCCCAGATTGATTTATGATCAATGAAAATACGTCTGAGATATATTTCAAGTTTCAAAAGTTTACTTTTTATCAGTCCATGGGTCCATGGGAGTGTTTGTATATAGAGAAAGCTGCACCTTCTTGTCTGGGAATGGGGTGTACCCTGTACCATGCATGATGCAGTACACCAGGTTTTGTGTTTACAGTCAAGCATTTTTGAGCTGGGACCCCCTGGTGTCCGGGAGCTGAAGAATTATGTTATGATGTTGACTGTTGAGCCAGTTCCTGCTGCCCACGGAAGCAAGGGAGCCCTCGCTTGGTGGTTACTGACCATGTTTATTATCTTGTATTATTGCTATTGGGTTGGGAAATGGGGAGGGGTTAGATTGAAAATAAGCACTATAAACAAATAAGTCTAGAGATGGGTGTGGATTTGGTATGAGGAACTCCGTAAGGAAAATGGATGAAACAAACAAACAAACAAAAAATAGAAGGAGAAAGAGACTTTAAACCAGCAAGTTTTGAGCTTCATTTTGCTGTCTATAAATGCAGGGTTAAGGATTTTTTTTTTCAATCTGGTAAGCATGTTTTGTAATTGGGTAAGCAGAAATCAGAACAGTACAACTACTTCATGTAATAGTGAGGAGAAAAGTTTGTTTTGGGGCTCAGTTGGTGTAAAGTTTATGAAACAGCATTCCGCACTAATGACGTGACACGAGTCCCCAGATGTCAGACAAACATTGACTCACACACGTAGGGTACACCATGCATGGACGCGCACATACCACGCGTTTGCATGGTTGCAATGTAATTTGTCTGAGATCCGGTGTGCTATTTTTAGCGCAAACTTGTGTGGAGTGCTATTGTACCAGGGTTTGAAAGACTATTATGTTATGTACCCAATATTGTGCTGCCTGACCATTCAAGCTCGGTGTACGGTGTATATAGGCCTACAGTACTGTACATGTACATGCCAGGCTTTTTTCCAGCCTTGGATTTTTTTCCTTGACCTGGTCAACAAGTCTGGTGGACTTGTTAATAATTGTGAGTTTTCATTACAATTTACACACATGTACATGATTCTTCCTAGATATGAAAGTACAGTCACACTGTAGCACACTGCATCTCGGTTCCACTGTGATCAATTTACATAAGATTTGCATGGCATGTACAGAAGCTGCTTTGAAATTTCCAGGGAATTTACAGATTATTTCTGTGCAAATGATAAGTACTGTACATGGCATTTGGGAGTACATGTACATGTATATTAAGGCCCTCAGAGAATGTCTAAAGTTGGACTTCTCATGTAAACTTCTGTCCACTTGAAGGGGCAATACATGAACATGTATGTTTTGTTTTGGGATGTCCTCTTTCTTGAAAAGTACATGTACATGTAATGTAGATTAAGATCTTATTTAGATTGCAAATAAAAGCAAGACGTGTACATGTAGCCCTACAGTGTAAGACGTGCTTGCGTAGCCCTACAGTGTAAGACGTGCTTGCGTAGCCCTGTAGCAGTCATGTACATGTAGGCCTACATGTACATGTAGGCCTACATGTACATGTATGTACACTTACATATGTATAAATGTTACACGTGTATTGTGTACATGTTATAACTAAATTTTTGGTAAGCATTAATATGCTGCAAAAAATTCACTTTCTACAGCCCTTTTATTTTAAGTCTTGACTGAGAATTTGGCTTTATTTTCCAAATGTTCAAAAGCTTTAAAACATACACATTATTGAATTTTACTTTCAAGTTGGAACTCTGAGACTGTTTTCTTGTTAAAAATAAGAGTCAGCAGAAAAAACAACAACAAGACGACCTCAACTCTAATACAATTTACATCAATTACTGCACATTTTGGAATTACATGGAAAATCGACCCAAAATCAAGAATGTCTGGGATGGAACAGCTGTGGTCTGTTCATAATTTGATTTGTCATGGAATAAAAAAAAAAAACCTGTGAAACTTAGGTCTCAATTGATCGTTGGAAACAGAAGAAAACAGTGGAAAACCATTGCAATTGTTACGCGAAATTGTAAGGTAATTGTAATTGTGAGGTTTTGATCTTGTAGATCAAAACTGTTTTAAGTCTTTTGTTTTACTCATAATTTCTGGATAAATATGGCATTTCAGGCAGAAATCATTTTAACTGTATGTTTGTACCAGGTCCATCTCTATGCCCTCTGTAAGTTGATTGAAATCTGTGAACGTGTCATGTCTGTTTTGGTTTGTTACCAATGGGAGAATTTGGAGGAGCGGTCTCATGTCAACAGCGCATGCGCGTGCAAAACAACGTGCGCATGCTCACAATTACGTGCACATGCTCAGAGATAGCAAAAAGAGACTTCAGTCGACGTCTCAAAAGTCTCCCATTCTGAACTGTACTTTTAAATTAAGAAATTTAAAATGTGAACTTGTCATGTTGAAGGATGCTCTATGGATTCCTTTTACCAATCTTACCCCAAACATGTTTGATTTGTTTTTCATTCCTCCAATCAATCATTCTATCAGTGCACTAATTTATGCAGACTCATGATACTCATTTCTACATGTACAGCCGTACACAGTGAAGTCATAATGAAAGTCTGCCCAGGCTCAGAGTTGTTGTTTTGCCCATCGTCTCAGTTTGCATGAGCCTCAAGTGCTTAGAAATCCTGATCATCCAGTGAACGTGTACGTAGTAGGAGGCCAACAAATTTGATAAAACAAAATCCTGATCATAAAAATGCCCACATGTTTGCGTACATGTAAGTACTTTGCCCACTCACTATTATAGCAAAACCCTTGAGCCATGGCCTGATGATAAAAACAAGCTCAAATGGAGTTTATTGTTTCATCGTCTGATGTCTGATGCTTTCTCAGTGTGGTCAAGTGGAGTGATCGCTGTGCCAAAGAGCAGGGTTTGGTGAAGTATGTACCTGTTTATTATTATGTACAGGTACTACACACATGCAGGGTTCTAGCCAGACCAATTTTAGTGGTGGGCTCTAGAAATGAAGCTGAGCCGCGGTGAGAAAAATGCAGCGCAACATGATCAAGGTCCAGGGTCAACATTTTCACCGTTCCGACAGCAGTGCCATTTAATGGTATTAAGCTACATTTTAAGGACTGATATTCAATGAATTTCAGGTGTATAACAGAAAGGAGTGAACTTTTATTCAGGAATGTGATCAAAATTCACAATATTGGCAATACTTTTATTCACTCTGCGGAAATTCGTGCGGGGCGGCAGAGTTTATTTTAGACCTAAGTTCCGGGCGCAAATTTCCAGTGCCGGGCTGGCCCGCCCAGCGCCGCCCACCGTGGCTAGAACCCTGCACACATGTAGGGTTTTTTTTAGGAGAAAGTCCAGACAATTCTAAGGCCATGTCACAACAGGGCTCCGCGCTTGTGACGTCACATTCAGAAGTTCAGACAAACAAATCGCACGTGGCGCCATTTACTTACACGTAAACGTTGTGATGTTTGTCCGAACGTCCAGGTAACTATAGCTGTCAATACAAAGGGCGTATTCTATAAATAGCTTGAGCGTGGAGCCCTATTGAGTTCTGGCTGTATTATAAAGGCCGAAAAAACAGTTCTGATCTCGGGGTAAGGTAAATTTAACCATTCTGCATGTTTTATAAGAAATAGTGAGTAGGGTCTTCGCTATTTTCTTTGACTCAGATGTCCGTTTGAGCTCAAAATTTTACAGGTTTATTTTTTCATGTACATGCTGGATAAGACAAAGTGTGAGTGTTGTTCTGTAAGTCTTTAGTATTAGTGGTATGTATATTGTATACCTTTTAAAAGATGTGGTAAAATAAACATGGATTTAATGTACTGTACGTCGCTTGACACGTGATCAACATTTGCCGTGCCAAATGCGAGCGATCCCATGATCAACAATTCTATAGAACAATTGAAACAAAAATCCAGGATTTTTTTTTATTTTGTTCCCAGCCTAAAACAAAAAAAAAGCTACAGTTTCTGATGCTATCATATGACAAACTCCCTTAGTCATCTGGGACATGTTTCCTTTCTATTTTTTTTGGTATCAGTGAAGTGTGTCAAAGCCGTCTCCGATGTGAAATAGCATACATCATATGTGGGTAATGTTTCCTTAGCCTTCTGTTGTTGTCGTGGCGTAGTAAACATACATAGTACACTGTACAGTACGTACGTACGTGTATGTTACTGAGCAGTGAGCAGCCTGGTTGTAATGTAGGCCTACCGATCTACTGCCCGGATTTGTTTTCAGGGGCGTGAAATCGTCAACACAATTGTTTTCCAGGCATACCGGGAGTGGATTTGATGACACCCTGATCGTTCCCCGCGGCGGTTGTTTACGGTGACTCTTGTTTGGGGGTCTGCGCTGCGTTCGTTCATTCGTTGGTTGTGTAACGGCAGTAGCAGGTTTCTATTTTCTGCTTGACCTAATTTTACGGTCGATAATTACTGGCCAAGCTTGTTTTGCAGTTCACGTCCCCCAGTCTTTTTATGAATGTGGATTGTGTGCACGTATGTATGGTTGAAGTGTACATATTGTCATTGCGTGCTGTTCAAATGTACACTACCATTACATGTACTGTACACTGTACAACGTACAGCGTTAACCCTACAATTACTTGACAGGCATACATTACATGTCCAAGAAACATTACTGTACTTGTAATCTTGTACATGTGTACATTTTATGCCGCCATAACAGGAAAAAAGCAAAAACATGTCGTTTTAATTTTAGTAAAATAATGCCTGTAGTAAATTCATGTTTATTTGATTTTTATAGACTTTTCTTTTGTTTACAAACATTGGCTGGCCAAATGTTGCAAATCATTTCGTTTCCTCGAAAGACGGCGTGACCAAATTCAACATTTTTGCAAAGCTGTACAAAATACGGTACATACCATTGTGTTGTTTCCATGTACATTTAGCAATATCTTTCAATGTTCATGAAACGTTGTGATGAAATTGTGCTTATTTTGTTATGCCCGGCTTTGATGGCTTGCCATACATGTGTAGTTTTCCGGGCTGTGACATTGAACAGAAAGGTCTATAACCTTCTCATTGAAGCCTAATGTATGTACATGTAGGTATTTGTGTCCACATGCACGTATACATATACAAGGATTGGATCTCGTGTACATGTGCGCCATGTACTGATGTAAACAGATTTGGCCAAGGTAAAATGTACCTCTATGGTTTGAAATTGACACTAATGACATACTCGTTAAAAGCACCAATTATACAGTGAAGGCCCTATGTGTACGTGGAGATTGGATGGAGCATGCATACATACTTGTCTTTATTTGGACTTGTTTGTTTGTTGCCTCATGAATCAACATTCAGAAATTGATCCCTGCAAATGATTATTTTTCACCCTCACTTTGGGGAAAAGCAAGATTAATTGTTGCAATCTGTAGGGGTCTACTGTACATGTATACAGTACATAAAACGTCTACATGTACATGTACAAGTGTAGACCGAGGCCCTAACCTGCCTAAGGGAAAAAAGGGAATATACTGTACATGTACATGTATGCAAAGTACATTGTTTACACGTGTACATGTATGTATGCATGTACATGTACAGTACGGTATATTGAAACAAAATGTTGCCATCTCTTAGGCCTACTGTGATGTGGTTCATATGACATTTAACTAATGTTCCCTAGGGCAATACTGGTAGGCCTACATGTACATGTACATGTACATACAAACTTGACATGTAGGCCTAATGTACATGTTTGGTGCTCTGGGCAAAAGGCATTTGTCCCACTTTACATGCAGTACAGCCAACTTGTTGCCTTCAAGACCTGCAGCCGATTTCACAAAACTTTACGCCGTTGCATAGGTCCACTTATGCAGCTGCGTAAAGTTTCGTGAAATCGGCTGCTGTCCACCACTCCCCCCCCCCCACGGCCCCACCCCCACCATTTAGGGCCTACTGTCTAGAGAAGTAAGACATGAATTCATGTAATTTTCACACGCTGTCAAAATTTGTACAGTAAGAGTAAATAAGGTTCAAAGAGTCAAAGTTTTCTGTAATCCCTACCCCCCCCCCCCCTCCTGCATCTAACATGCCAAATGTCAATGATGTTATTACATGTACACTGTACATACTGTACATGTACGTAATTACTGCCAATTGTTATGTAAGTCCGAGACTGTTGAGTTTTCTTGAGTTGGATAACCCAATCTTACTTGGAGAAATTGTTCAAATGTACTGTACACATTACATACGCACGTACATATACATGTATGTACATAGGGCTACATGGATGGAGGAATTATATTACCAGTGAAAGTGGAAAAACAAAGTAGTGTGTGGGATTACTTGGAAACTGGATTGCCCAATCTGTTTACTACTGTACGGTGATCAGAGGTTTGATGACTCATTGTCTTTGGACTGCAAAGAAAACAACAATTTGATTTGGCAACACTCCACCACTCCCGCATGTACACAGGGGTTTTAAACACAGTGTAATAATGTCAACTGGTGTTAAAGGCAGCGTACAGGATTTGCAAGGCCTCCAACAAAAATTATTGAGTTTGAGACAGAAAATGGACTCAACAGTTCGTAAACAGTGCCAACAGTCACCATGGGAAATCTTGGTTCATCAGATGCTGGGTTTTTCAAGCAAATCAAGATTTAGTGTCTTTTCCATAGATCGTTCGTCCGAAGATTTTTGGAACAAAATGTTTTATAAGAAAAATTGAGTCTGGGTTTTGCTATTTTCTCGTGACTCAGAAGTCTGATTGAGCTCAAATTTTCACAGGTTTATTATTTCATATACTGTACATGTTTGATCAGACAAAGAATGAGTGCTGTTCTGTGACCTTTACCAATCATGTATTGTACCTTTAAATGTAATTTGAGTGAAAGCATAGGCCTACATAGTGCACAAAGTGTTTTGGACAACAAAAATATCAATTGCATACTGTACGTTTACAGTACAGTAACCATGTACAGTACATGTACATGTAGTATAGGCCTACATGTCCGTACAATGTTTATTTCCTCAAAATGCTGAGTCAAACATGTAATGTACAGAACATTCCAAAGTTATTGTCTACTGTACATGTACATGTACAGCGTACATGTGTATGCCACATGCATGTATTAAATGTACAGTATGAAGACTAAGTTAAGACTTAATTTCAAATTTTCAGCAAATTGCTGTTTCTACAACTGTTGTCATGGGCAATGACACTTTTGCTTGCACTGAAACATAGACCACAATAACATGGGTAGCCACAGCCGTACTGTACATGTTCATTTGGATTAAGTCTCCTTAATAGCATATTTTGATTCATAATAATACTCAATGGGTCGTAATTCCAAGAAGACAAATACCATTTACACGCAATTTTAGTAGGCCCAGTAAAAAACGTTTGCCACACAAACAAAAACATGATTTATTTTGCTGGCTACAGAATGTGCCCACGTGTGCGATTTACGTACACGTGAATGTACATACACTGTAGCTCCTCATAATATGCATATTGCGTGGGATTGTTTGTTTATCACTCAGAACATGTGTTTACATGTCATTTGTCATTATTATTGTAATTAAGAATTTCTTGCGGCATGTATATGTAGGCCTACACGTACAAGTTTGTTATTTTGTATACAATGTACAATATCATGTAAATTTTAACCTACATGTATACAGTACATACACCTGTATGTACTTTACAAAATACATTAAATTAAAATTTATGGTACATTTGTAAATAATTCCCCGAAAAAAATATGAGGAAGGCCATACAGTATGCATTCGTTAAATGAAATCATATATATTATAATGCAAACACCTCCACTTAATGCAATATGTATGTAATAAACCTGTATCATCCTCGTATGGAAACCATACATGTCTAAATAGTGTTGTTGCTCGATTGTTCCACTATTGAAATGAAACACAAACTGAAGTGTTGTGAAACAGCCCTGGTCACACAGTACGGTATGGTACTTATACTTCCCCACCCCCTTAGGAATAATGGATCTTTCCGATCAGATTGTCCCTGTGTAGATTTGTGGTAAACAACTCTGTGGCAGCTGGTTATGAACGCTGACTATATACACATCATATCATGGCCAGCAAAAGACCATTGGCTGACCAACGCTCATGCAGATGTCACATCATCAGCAGGAAGTAGCCATCTCTTTGACCAACAGTCCCTGCAAATTTTGTTATTTTTGAAGTGTGTGTCGGCAAAAATTGTTGTTGTTGATATTCTGCGACGGTACGGTACTGCACCGTATTGATTCTGATTTTTTTCCACACACGAGACTTAATTCGTATAACTTCATGAGCTCCATTGACAGCCCACTGAGAAGCGTTGAGCCAACGGGCGCCGAGCCAAGTCCAGGTTCCCAGCTGGTCTGTCGTGGCCCCAGCAGCTGTCTGTGTGGTCACTCAGCTGAGGGGAACAGCCTACTGGTGTGTCACAACAACAGGAGCAGAGTCGCTAGCTTGAGATTAGCTAGGATGCTGGCTGTAGCATTTAGAAGGTGGACCAGTAAAACAAAGAAGGTAGGATCAGTCTGCACTCAAAATAACAAAAATTGAAAGAAAGAAAGAGATAGGGCCTACATCTATTGTTGTGGAGGTATAGTATTTGATTTGATACGCTCTCATTATTTATGTACATGTAGGCCTACATGTACAAAAAAATACATCAAATGGTTCTAGGAATACTCCGCGCCATGCGCCTTGTAAAAAAAAAAGTATACCGGTACTGTATAAATTCAGCGGTCGACATGTTTGTAATTTCAGTTTGGAAGTGCTGTCGAATATCAGTTCTGAGTTTGCAATGGGAGACTTTGGAGCGCACGCATACGCAGAACAACGCGCGCATGCTCACAATTGCGCAAGCATGGTTTGCACATGCGCTGTTGACTTGAAGACCAGTTCTCCAAAGTCTCCCATTGCCTGGAGAATATTTCAGATGCTCCAGTCAATACTACATTAGTGTGTCTGGAGAAAATAATTGCCTTGCCTGTGTTGTATTGAGATTATATTAAGTTTGAATATCTTTTCTCAAGAGAGCCTCATTTTAACTTTGGGGCAAACACGAAACCCAGCGTGCTTTCACTTGCATAGTATCTGCCTTTGGCCACCTCTACAGTCCTACATCATCCTCCTGAACAACAAATTGTCTTGTGTAAGAATGGCCTCTAGAGATAACATTGTGTGTAGAGGCGTTGAAAGTTCAGTTAGGTTGAGAATCCACTCGCAGTTTTTAATTTTAATTTCTACATCATGGGGTTGTTTAGCTTGATACAGTGTAAAGATAATTTCTTACTTTGGTTTTTGTCAAAGAAATGCAAATTGATGGACAAAAATATCAAGAAAGATACAGTAACACTAACAGTTAACTGTGAAATTTCCAGTCTCATACGGTGCCCACCTTTTGAGAAAACAGTGAAAAATGCCCAAGGTATTTCAAAAATCTTTCAAACGTTTGGATTTTAGATCTTCCGAAGATCAAAACATTTTTTTTGGTCAAGTATTGTTTTACTCTTTTTCTGGATTAATACAGCATTTCTGACAGAAAAGCTAATAAACGGTATGTTTCTACCATCACCATCTTTATCCCCTGTAAGTTACATGTATACGAAAAATCTGTGGAGATTTTTGTTTCGGTGTGCTACCAAAGTATGATAGTAGGCCTACATGCACATATGTACATGTACCTTAACTTCATTGTTTGATGTACAGTTCAGCAGGCAGCATCAATTTGGATTTGATATTGTTTTGTCTGACTTCACCTGACTACACACCATTGTGAAAATATCTGATTTTTAGGTAATTTGCTTCTATTGTTGCAAGTGTATCCATCCACCTAATTGAATTGTAATTTTAATTAGAGAAATAGAATAGTCCTAAAAGGTGTATTTTCCCTTGCTTTTAACATGAAAAAGTGGAAAGTAGTCAAATATGGTAGATTTGAATGATGCCATACATTGAGAATATTATACAAGGAAATTAAAGAAAGAATATTAATTCCAATTGGAAAATATTAAATCTCACATGTTGTTTGTGAAAAGGATAGCTAACATGATCGAACACATGTTTGTGTTTTTGCATATATGTATACGTTCAGACGTTATGAGATTTATTCAACTGTACTTTAAATTGCCATGTCGACACCTGTTCCCCTGATAAAGTTGCCAGATGTCGGCCTAACAAAAGAGACAAATAAAATTCAAATCAAGCATATTGATATCTGGCTCGTACTATGTAGGTTCATATTCAGTGCATTATTTTTTAATGTATTTTCTGATATTTTGATAATTTAAAAAAATGTTTGTCTGAATTTTTTTTGTTTGAAAATTATTTGTTTAGTTCTCTTCCGTGGACAATGATAATTAAAAAGAAATCTAATTTGGTTTCAGTCGGCAAGTGGTATTAAACATGGGGAGTACTGTTAATTAAATCGAGACACTGGTCGTTGCGTCTGCCCATTATGTAATTACTTAGATATGTTGTTTACCAGTTTACCGCAGAATGTGCAGCAACTTGCCCAAACAGGCAGAATGCGTCACGTGCAGGCTTGGTTGAGTTTGTGTGTACCGTGTATGGGACTGCAGGCTGTCAATAAAGCTGTTGACTAAATTATTAAAGGTAATATTATACTTTGGTTTTTATCAAAGAAATACAGATTTATGGGCAAAAATATCAAGGAAGATACACATGTACAGTTACAGTCATCTGTAAAAATTTCAGTCCCACACGGTGCCCACTTTTTGAGAAAACAGTGAAAAACAGCCACAGTATTTGTCTTTTCTCTTTTATTTTTGATCTTTTAAAAGATCAAAAAGATTTTTGGTCGTTGTTTGACTAATTTCTGGATAAATACACCATTTTAGGCAGAAACATTTTAACGGTGTGTTTCTACCACAATCATCTTCACACCCTGTAAGTTATACGTACATGTAAATCTGTGAAGATTTCTCTTTTGATTTCTTACCAAAGTATGATACTACCTTTAAGGGGAATTTGGGATGTTTTCACCCCAATGGTGTCCCTTTGATTGTCAGAGTATACATGTGTTTTTCAAAATTATGAATGAAAATTTGACTTTCACAGTAAACAAGACGAGAATGGGACTAATTTTGTAGGATTTAGTCACAATAATAAATCTGACAATGTGGTGGGTCATTGAACAGCCTTCCAGCTACATGTACAGGTCTGTAATAGCACTCCGCACTCCCGCATTAGTGCGGAGCGCTATTGCTGAATTCATACATTGACTTGTTTGAGATGGAACAGGCTTGGGCAGCGACCTTATAACATTGCATTTAACATGCATAAAAACAAATATAATTTGTGATTGTATTTTGTAGGAATTCCCTCCATGGCTTTGCTAAAGATTGACAGTTTTTAATGACATGTGCGTCATTGTTCAGATGTTCAGTATATATTCTTTCCCAAGGCAGACTATAACATCATTTAGAATAACTGTCAATGTTTTGAGAAAAAAAACCTCTTCTTACTTAATCCGTCTTTCCTGTTATTGTGATTGTATATTTAAAAAAAAAAAATTTAATGATCAGAAGTCACGGATGTACACTATCGTGCTAATAGCGCTTCGCACTAATGACGTCACACAAGTGATTTGGCCAGCGCGCGCAATTACAATTTACAAAATCCCCGGATGTCAGACAAACATTGACTCACACATGTACCATGCATGCACGTGCAAACATTCACACCCACCACACATTGCAATGTTTGTCTGAGATCCGGTGTGACGTCACAGCATTTAGCCTGCTATTTTTAGCTCAAATGTGGAGCACTAATATTGCAAAGAAGTGACCCCCCACCCCACCATACATGTACCACCCAAACAAATGTGATGTCGAGATGCTTTGCTTCCTGGTTCGGCCAGTCATGTTGACAATTTCTAGATTGTTTAAAAGCAATGGAAGTGTAACAAACAAAATGAGATGGATAGGCCTACCTGTACATGTATGCACTATGCACGTATTTGTATGCATTGTTTGTACTGTAATTTGACCTTTATAGATTGTATTTCTAACCAAGCAATCAATATGAAACTGAACATTTTTAGGGCGAAATTTATTTATTTATTTATTTATTTGAAATCTTAATGACATTCAGAATTTTTTAAGAAAAGAAAACAACAATGCAACCGAAGGCTGTCAAGGAATGATGAAAAGGATAAAAAAATATCCGTCATCAAAAAAATGTGATATAATAATAGATATTAACATCCAAATAATGATGTAACAACCAACAAGCCCACGACCTTGTGAATTCTGGGAACTTAAGCCTGTCAATCCATTTTCATTTACTGTAAAGTGCAGCGTGACTATTTTTTGCCCATGCCTTTTGCCCAAAGCATAGATTGTCAACAAGTGGAGACTAAACCTTATAAATACTACATATTACACCCACACCTTCTTCATGTGTTTCACCCAGTGCCCCCTCATCAACCACCCAGCTCATCACCTCCTTCTGCACCCACACACAATTTAAAGGTACATGTATGTATAATGCATGATTGGTAAATGGTCACAGAACAGCACCCACACTTTGTCTGAACATAGAGCTATTTGTAGCCCTATGGTCTGAGCTCTATATGGTCTGATCAAACAAATAAGCTTGTGAAAGTTTGAGCTCAATCGGATATCTGAGTCTCTAGAAAATTATGGAAAACCCGACTCAATTTTTCTTATAAAGCACGAATGGTTTATTGATCATACCCCGAGATCAAAACTCTTGTTGGTCTTTGTTTCTGGATAAATACACCAAATTCAGGCAGAAGTATTTTCACAGTACTCTACCAGCACCATCTTCATATCCTGAAAGTTATACATCAATCAAGTGATTTGGCTAGCGTGCGCATGTACAAAATCCCCGGATGTCAGACAAACATTGACTCACACACGTAGTGTGTTCGAGTATGTTACCAATCCTGTACTGTACCTTTAAGGGAATCTTAAAGCACAAGAATCCAACATCTACACACACCTGTATTTTTTTGCAAACACACTTGGACTCTTGTAAGGTTATTTAATGTCACACTAAGACGAGGGGTCCGACATTTTCAATGTACTGGGTTGTTTGCACCATTGAATGCAATTTGCCGTATTTTTGTACATAGCTCTTCTTTTTTTAAATTCATCACGCATAAGACGATTCTGTTTTTAGACATTTTGTACAAAACATGTTTATGCCTTTTTTAATTCTGCCCCTCCCCTCCTACATACATGTTGTACAGTAGGTTGACCTTTTTATAGCGCATAACACTGCATTCAATTAATGATTGATGATAGCTTTTTTAATTTTAGAATATTAATGCTTTTTTAATTTTATAATATTATGCTGTTTATAGCAGACACATTATTTTTTTATCTGTTGTGAAATTTTTTATTTAATCTGTCGGGGTCCTGTTTCCTTCTTTCTCTTTGCTTATTTTTATAAACATTTAAATGTTAAAGGTAGTATCAAACTTTTGTTTTTTATTAAAGAAATACAGATTCATGGGCAAAAATATCAAGACAGATACAGTAACGGTTATCTGTGAAAATTTCAGTCGTACACATTGTCCCACTTTTTGAGAAAACAGTGAAAAACAGCCACAGTATTTCTTTTCTCTTTTATTTTTTATCTTTTAAAAGATCAAAAAGATTTTTGGTCGTTGTTTTACTGATTTCTGAATTAATACACCATTTCAGGCAGAAACATTTTAAGTTCCACCACCATCTTCATACCTGGAAGTTATAGGTAAATCTGTGAACATTTCTGTTTTGGTTTGTTACCAAAGTATGATACTACCTTTAACCCTAACCCTCCTCAATCCTCCAAAATCCTTCTGGTAGTTTTGGAGGATTTCGGAGGATTCAGGATATAATGTCATTTTCAAGTGAGGACCACTGGAGGAGTGGCAAGGATTCAGGATAAACGCATTTTTTGAGGTAGGGCCACTGAAGGATTATTCAGGATTCAGGTACCTCTCATTTTGAGTATAAGTGAGATCACTGGAGGATTATGGAGGATTCAGGATGAACGCAGTTTTTAAAGTGTGACCATTGGAGGATTGTGGAGGATTCAGGATGGTACTCAGTAAAATGACCCTAGGGGGTTAGGGTTAATAACCAGTGTAGATCACAGTATTTTGTCGCAAGCTACTCCATGGCATTGGTATTGCTCTTGTGTGGAAGTACATGTACATGTACTGTACATAAACTGTAAAGTCATGTACATTGTACATGTACAATAAGCCAATGTACTTCCTATTAAAGATAGTATACTGTTATCCTCGCTATGGGCATCTGTTTTTAACATCTTTCTTCGTTTGCATTTGTTAATTTTTAATTAGCATCTTTTATTACCATGCTGGTTAAATTGCATGGTACAATGCATTACACGAAGAGAGTGGATGCCGTGAATGTGAGATGAGTTTTGCGGGACTTTTGCCGGGTCATGAAGGAGACAAATATCGCCCAATCCACGAGCAAAGCTCGACGATGAGTGACCCACAGCGGGCACAAAAACAGGAACAAATCATGGAGAAGTAACAAATTTGCTCCAATTAAGCCTGTGCAAAATAGCTAAGTACTCATTTCCCTGATTGCAAACACACAAGGTGAATAACAATTGACATTTTGACTCTCACAACTAAAACGTTTTTTGTTGCAGTTCTGTTCTCCTTGTATTGCTCAGAGAGTTGTTTTGTTCGGCGGTTCTGTAATTTTCTTTTGTTAATACGTATTCATCTCCCAGAGGTTGTGAAATCTACAAATGTCCACCCTTATTTTTTCTGATTGCGGACTAAACGTGACGATGTCTGTGAATGTGTTTTGACGGAATGTGTTTTGACGAAAGTCTAAAGTGTCGGGTTTTTTTTCTACACCATCTCCGTGTCTCCCTGTCCGTCCTCTGGGACGATCATAGTTTGTGGTCAAACTGTTTGGATGTCGGTTTTGAATTGATCCAGCAGCAACAGTCATCATGTCCCAATTTACATGCAGATGTGTTCCGACTGTAAAAAAAAAGAAAGAAAGGAAAACAAAATATGGTTTCCACTGACTGCTGTACATTATATACGTATGTATGAGTTAGACCTGTACATGATTGCAGCTTATGCAGTGAATATTCAGCGATACTGTCTGCAATATGTGTGCACAGTTAATGAACTCATAATGTATTGAATATTCTCATGTGGCATTTCAAAGCTTGCCGATAATTTTGTCCAGAAATGAGCAATTTACATGTAAATTTGAACAATCCAATGGTATAATTGCTGACAGTTTCTTAAGCCTCCCCACATCCCCCGCACGCACGCTCACTCACCCAAACCCCCCTGAGAGAAAATCAGGGAAATGGAAATGGAAATATGAAAGTGATGCAATTGAATAAACAAGTTTTTGATTTTAATCATTGTTTTTACTGACTGGAACTCAATAACATGTTTTTATGGCCAGTTATAATATTTTTGGGGGTCATTTGGTATTAAGTTCTACTCCTACACATGATTTAAATACATGTACATACGTGTACATGTTATTGAACTGGTTGTTTACTTGTTCCAGGACAAAATGGTTTCATGGCCACAAAGAAACAGCGACAGGAAGTCAGCTCTAGAAAAAAAATCTAGAATAATCAGTGAGATTTAGTAAACATGTGTTGTTGTTTTTTTGGTCCGTGCCTGCAGTGCAGTCATTCAGTGCAGCCATTCAGTGGTAATGGGCTATCTTAATTACGTCCTGACATTTTACTTCCAGGTATTGTTTTCTCTCCCCTGGTCTGGTTAATGAATTCGTTCCCTTGTCATCCCCACTGTCTTGTTCCTGCCCCCTGTCCCCCCCCCCCCCCCCCTTCCGCCCGCCCCATGCAGACAAAGGCCAATATAACAGCCAAACACCCTTGGCCAGTCTAGTGGAGCTGGTGCTGCTGCTCCTTCTGTTGTTGCGTCTTCAGTTCTTCTTCTTAATATCACTCGGCGTCTCCATTTCCATTGATGGAGTGGATCCTTCCCTGATTTTTTTTTTGTTTTTCCTTCTGGAGCAAAAACAAAAGGAAGTTTTTCATCAGGCTTTTGGATGCCCACAGGTTGTCCGTAATTAAGCGGCATGTAAACCCCGTTAATATTACTGTGCAAACAACTGCAAAACACACTCTTCCTCCGCGAAGTCCACACCGTGCCGCCATTCCGCCGTGCCACCGCGCTGACAGCATTAGACACTTGGCATCTGTTGTTCCTCCCTCCTCCCTCTCTCCCCTTCTCCAATGATCCAGACAGACCACCAATGCCAGCCACCAAACCCATTAAGTGGTTTGCAGACGGCCTCCATTCTTTGATATTAACACCATCCCCCCCTACTTTAAAACATAAAATGTTATGATCTCTCTCAAAGCCTGGGCTCTAGTAGTATTATTACTGGATGCATTTTGAAAAGAATGCCGACCATTAGTAGGATGGGACTGGGAGGGATGGGGTTGGTTTTATCTATTTTATGAATGTTGAAGTGTTTACTAGTGCTAGCCGTGTATGGATTACCGGCATTGTCTTGTATGGCTATCTGTTTCAGTGATCATACCCTGGCTATTATTCACAATATTCACATAATGTTCTGCAGTTACTGTATTGTCCACACATATGTGTGTAGTCTCTAAATGTATACATGTATACGTACAGCGGCAAAAATGTAGAGAATGTTAGTAAAATCAAAATCAAAAGAGGCCGCTTTTCATTGGAAAAGAGAGGGCAATGCTGGCGGCTGAAAATCACTATACTGAATGAGCGCTTTATACCGAAAAAATTGTGTGCATCCCGTGGTGTTTGTTACATGTACATGATCACCGTTCCTCTGTACATGTAATTGGTTTCACACACAATTTACATACTGTACACAAGTACACGTGTGTACATTAGTAATCGCAACATACATGTACACTGTATACAGTGTAAACATGTCACTGTCACCATTGCGTAGAGGCCAAGCATAATGTACATGTACATGTGTACAATAGCACTGCGCACTTGCGCTAAAAATAGCACCGAACATCAGACAAACATTGCAACGTGGCCATGCAAACGTGTGGTGAATGGGGTATGTGCATGCATGGTGTGACGTCATTAGTGCGGAACGCTATTACATGTACTGTATGAGATCTACGGTTATGCCCAGTCCTGCTTAATAGCGCTCTGCACTAATGACGTCACACAAGTTATTTGGCCAGCACGCGCATGTACTGTACAAAATCCCCGGATGTCAGACAAACATTGACTCACGCACGTAGTGTACACCATGCATGCACACAAGCACATCCACTACATGTTTGCATGGTTGCAGTGCTTGTCTGAGATCCGGTGTGCTATTTTTAGCGCAAGTGCGGAGCGCTATTTACATGTACATGGCAAGTGCAAACCCCATTTAGGCTACTGTGCCAATTATAACCAAAAGAACAGATAAACGTGTAGTGAACAATGTCATTCCTATTTCGGTGCCTGCCTATTCATCGGTTCTCGGTGATTATACGTTTAATTTGCACTGTACAGTGTACTTGTGTACATGCATGTACATGTACATGTATGTAGGCGTAGTGACTATGTATTAATTACGGTGACAGTACAATACATGCAATAAACAATAAATGTATATTCATATATTGTTCACAAATATAGCACAACAACAGGTGTATCATCTGAAATCTGTAATACAATGCTCGTACTCGTGATATTGAAGGAGTGTCGTTTTCATATCAAATGCCACGGGGCGAGTTAACGGGTTGCTGTGTACACGTGTGGGACGTGCTCAGCTTCTGAACTTCAGAGAAAGGTCGGTCATAGCAATTAGGGCTACCGATCGTTAGACAAACATCTGATGACTTGCGTGTCAAGTTTCATTGAATTCTGAAAGGTCTCGGGCTCTGCACAATTGCCGATTTTTTGGAGGGGAGAAAAATAGGACCGTGGTGATATATTTAGCCTCACAGAAAGAAATATTTGTACATCCACCCACTTTTTCTTCTACAAAATTATATAATTGACATTTCCATAGATATTTTTGACTTTGTTTTTTTGTATTGGAGGAGGAGAGGTGATCATGCCACACAGAGCTCGTGGGGATATCAGTTTCACATGTAGCCTTGAGGTTGTTGTCTAGTGAGACTTTTATGAAGTCCCAATGCTCATCTTAGGCCTTGAGGTTCTCAATTACTGACCTCAGGACGACCTCCTTCTTCCTCTCTCTCTTGCAGTCCAAGCAGCAAGTGCGGCAGCCAATGGGAGGGACTGACAGCACATCACGTGACAAGTCATCGACCAATGGGCACTCGCAAGGCAAGTGCATCAGTCGGACCGTGTCAGCGGGTAGCAACTGCAGCCGGCCCATCGCTGCTGCCTCCACCTCTACCACCTCCTCCTCCTCCTCCTCGTCACCCTCCTCGGCTTCTTCTCCTTCTTCTTCCTCGTCTTCGAGACCAGCATCATTGCCCTCGACCAGTTCGGACTACATGTCACAGCGGCCGTCGTCAGTAGAGACCAAAGAGTCCAAAGAGTCCAAAGAGATGAACGAGACCAGGCCTACCCCAAGAAAGAAGCAGAGACAAGACTTCAAGTTTGGCAAGATCTTGGGAGAGGGCTCCTACTCCGAGGTGAGTCAGGCTTAATCATTCTCGTTTTTTGCCATTTGTTATTATCTTTGCTGAACTCAACTAGACAAAAGTTAATCAGTTAAATATTCAGTTACATGTGCAAACTGTATACAATCTCAGCATTCATTAGCTCACGCCCAGCTTTTGTTTCTTATTCTTAATTCTTTTAATTCTTTCCTTCAGTTTTTTTGGAGAAATTTTTGAAAAAAAAAACCAAGAAGAAAGACGTGTTGTCGATTTCACTAAACTCTGCATTCGATCGTAACTCGGGTTACAAAGGAACCTATTGTATCCATGCATTAGAAATCCTACGATTGGTAAAGTCTACAACTGTAAGTTACGATGAGTTTGGTGAAATCGACCCCAAGAGATTGGTGTTTTGTCAAAAAGCTCTCAATGGAAAGCTGAAAAATGAAACAAAAACTTACTGATCAGTTTGAAATAAATTCTTGGTTGTTTTCCTTTGTTTTTCCTTTTCCTTTGTCGAATGACAACCCAAATTTGATGGGAAATTGTCAAATATGTATCTCATTTGAAAGTCCAAAATGGTCAAGGGAATCATAAAATTGCCAAGCACTTCCGCTGTGTTTTCTTCATCGTATAGAAAACAAATGTCCAAGAAGTACATCTTGACGTCAATTAGTTCAATGGCATTTTGTGACTGTACATACATACATTGTAGCATTCAGTATCTAGTGCGGATTAAACATGCAAATAGCTTGACTCTGTTTACCAGCCAAATTTCCTTTGGGGATTTCAACATGGAATTGAGTTCCATGGTTCTCTGTTTGCTTCATGCATTTCATCGTCAAGATATTTTCCCCGGCATTTCTGTGTTTTTTTTTCTGAGTCCAAACCCCCTCTGTAAACTCGTTGACATTGTCAGCAATGTGTGTACTACAGTGGATTGCTGTATCTGGCTATCTGATCCCACCAGACCCAGCCTCACATTACTGTGTACTTTGTAAGATCTATAATCAGTGGAATTCCTTCCATCACCCGACCATTATGTAAACTAACACGCCGCACACGCCTCTTGTTTGTGTACATGCGTCGCGCAGACAGCCAGCCAGCCCCGCTTAATTCAAGGCGATATTTATACATTTCAATCGCAATAATTGAATGAATGCTCTGGGGACCAAAAAAACAAAATGCATTGCCGGCCAGGAATGGAAATACTGGGAGAAGTGCGCTGAGACAAAGTCGGCGACCATCCCGTGTTTATGATGTCTCGCACCAACAGCATAATTTTTTTTTTTTTCACAGATGTATGAAATTTCTCACATATGGTTCGACAGAAAGAAGCCGATTTTTTGTCGGCGGGTTTGAGGAAAGGGATTGCTCAGAGATATAAAGACTCGGAATACCTTTCGGAAATTTTTAGGGCGGATTGCGATCCCATTCTTTCTAGTTTGATGCATTTTACAGTCCAGGTCCAGCCTTAACTTGCCGTCTAGAGGTGGGTAATATTATAACTGATAGCTTGTACACATGTGTGCTCAATTAACAGAGCAACTATTGACAGTAACCGGAGAAACCGGATCAGAAATTTCTTTCGAGCATCATTCAGCGATAGATTCTTAGGATTTTTGTTCTTCAAATCTGTCGTTCACCCGTAACTTGTGAATGTGGGTCATCCCACCATGAAGTGGTGTGGTGAGGCTTGTTACATAACATACTGTATCTACATGTAGGTGATGTTGCAGTAAGAAATAGGCCTAAAGTCGACTTAGATCTACACTCAAAAAAATTAAATTTTCCGTCTCGAGTCAGACTTGGCCCCGAGTCATCGAGTCTCAGAGCCCGAGTCCGAAACCAAGTCCGAGTCATGAACCTCTGAGTCTGAGTCCGAGACCAAGACCGCCAAAAAAGGTCTCGAGTCCAGTGCAGTGTGTAACACTAACAGTCTAATGGGAGACTTTGGAACTGGGTCTTCAACTTGATCAGTTGATAGGGCATGCGCACAACAACGTGCGCATACTGACAATTGCTCGCGCATGCTCAGAACTAGCAAAAAGAGAGACTTTCTGCTGCCGCTAACGTCTCAAAAGTCTCCCATTATCTCCTATTCCTTTAAACTAGAGATACATGTACATGTACAGTGTAGAATTCTTTGTTTGTCTTTCACATTTACAGTGTGTGTCAAACAAAATGCTATGTGTAGTAGTACACACAGCACATTGTAGTACATACAGTACATGTATGTACAGTATGTACCGATACCCTTTCCGCTCATGTTTGCAACTCCAGTTGTAGAGTTAGTCCGTCTTGTACTATACACACTGGTCTAGTTAACTGCCATTTTAATACCACAAACCAGTGTAATAAACCTTTGCTGTAGGCCTATGAACATACACACGTACAGTATGTAAAATATGTTGTAATGTAATACATGGCATGTACATGAAATACATTTATTGACAGAGAACTTTGTCCTGTACGTACTTTCTAGCACTTTCTACATAATTACCACCACATACACACACAGCATGCACACGGGAAAAACAAAAAAATAAATCTCAAATCATTTGGCTGTCACTCCTGGCCTTGACAACACTTTATTATTATTTTTTTTATCCAACCCCCCAAGAGATTACACATAATTGATAAAGAAAACAAGAATGTTTGGATAAAACGGCACGGGCGGTTCGTCTCGGATTGCAGTAAACAAGTTAATTGCACAATGACTGCTATGCGAAAAATGTTGTTTATTTGATCATCAACAATGAGGCTCGGCATACCAGCACCAAAAATAGTCAGAAGACAAATAAAATAATTTTTTATCTCAAAAATGTGTTGCCAAAGCAATAAATTATTTTTTTTTAATTCCCCACAGCTGTCTGTGGTGTACTTCGACACACTTTGTGTGTTACCATGACAACAGTTTTTTAAATTTATTTTCAGCAGAAAGGAAAATATTTGTGTTGAAGGGGAACAAAAAAAAAAATTCAGAAGAGATCAAGTGCGAGTCCACCCGAGGAACGACCTAAAAACATTTTGTGCAATATGGCACGAACGTTGCCTCAGTGCCCCGAAGGAAAAAAAAATGAAAGTGGAAGAAAACATTCATGTCAGGATGCGTGTGCGGTAGTGTTTGTGGTTTGTGTGTGTTGCCTTGCAGTATGGAATGGGACTTTTTGGCGAAAACAACAACATGCGGATAACATTGTACATGTTTGCCAACCTTTTGCATATGACGGCTTGTGGTTGATGTGTTATCATATTGATGTGGTCAAGTCAACATCATCAATTTCAAAATCATTAATTTCACTCAAGGTTCGGTGACATGTACATGTATACGTGTAGGCCTTCCATAATGTGCGTATGAAATTTACATGTTTATTTGTTTTGGCCAATATTATGTACACTGTAGTTATACATGGAAAATATTTTGTTTACATGTATCTCAATCATTGAAGAGGTGTTCTGGTGTTGTGTTTTTATTTTGTAAAATGTAACGCATGGTTTGTTCAAATTACTTTTGAGATGTACATGTATATCATATACACATGTACATGTAGGCCTACTGTGTGCAATTTTATACTTCACAGTAAATAACTATTGGTTTTTTTTACAATCATTCCCATATTTCCCAGTAAATCTTGTAAAATAATGTACCGGCTGTAAAACAAATTCACTTTTTCCTCTTCTTGTTCAATGACCAAAGCACTATGTCTCCATCTTCCCTAAACACGCCCCCTTCCCCACCCTTCCATAGGGAGGAACATGCGTACCTCTTAACATGAATCTGACACTGTAACTTCTTAGCCGTGAAGCCAACCAATATCAGATCTCACATTGCAGATATACAAAACAATAGACCAGTGCCGCGTTCAGTCAAGTCTAATTTGCTGAGAGAGCAGTAGGCTGTGTACAAGTCACTGTACAGTGTACGTTGTGGTAGACTGTTTATCCTTGCTTGGCAGTCTCTCAACTTCAAGTATCACAGTTCGGGTTTGTTATCTAATGGCAGAGCAGAGATGTGAAACTGCCCATATTTATTGGCGGCGTTACCTCACAAACACATACATTCACACATACACGTGTACAAAAAAGATCAAATAAAGATAGAAAGAGAGGGGGGGGGGGGCAAGAAGAAGATGAAAAGTGCCGGATGTGTTTCCTTGGGACTGCAAAGCTCAAAGACGATTGTCATCCCCCCGACCGACCACCAAAGCACCGGTGCCGGAGGGATTGCACTTAAGCGAAGAAGCAACATTCGCCGCTGTCTCAATAACGATGTACTGATCTGAGAAAACGATGCAGATATAAGGGACGTAAGAGATGTTTGGGGGGGGATGGTCCACAGCGGCCCATTATCCTTCCCGCGTTGCCGCAACTTTCGCCTTAATTAATTGCACGTGGCATGTGAAAGTGGCTCGCAATCACTCCAATTCCATTTTCTTGTCGTTTTTTGTTTGTGTTCCAGGTCGTCCTTGCGACAGAAATTGCTACAGGCAACAAATATGCAAGTAAGTCAACGCTTCCATAGCGATCGATAATGTTATTGCTTTTTTGCCCGATTTTGTCTTCACCTTCAACATGGGATGTAAATATTTTCGTGTTTATTTGAGTGTACTGAAGCACCATTTCTTAACAATGACAAAAAGGCAACCGGAGCACATTTCATGGAGCTTCTAATGTAAGCACACAAAAAATTGCTTAGCACAACACTTTAGGCCTATTGCCCTATGAAACAAACCACTATTAAAAATTCCATTTGATATTCATGGTCAGCAAACAACAGCCAAAGAACAATCACAAGTGATACACAACACAATTTGGTTGTTAATCCTGTTTTTATTAAGACAAAAATTTCATGGTTAGTAATTTTTGTGCTTAGCAGGGCCGTGAAATTGGCCCCAGCTCTTTTGACAATTTAGTGGTCACATTTTAAAGCAGTGAAAAATAATAATTCAATTTGAGTTATATTGGGAATCGGGATGAAATGGGAACTGTCATTGCGTACCGGTGATTGTTTATTAATTGTTGATTTTCGCCGTATTTTTGCTATTGCAAAGAAGAGGGATGAAAGTGTGAAATTTATGACCTAATTTTGACCCATGTGTTTCTGACTCGCCAGTCAAAGTCCTGGTGAAGCGGCATATATTCCGAGAAAAGAAGGAGAAATACGTGATGCGAGAGAAGGAAGTGCTGAGCAAGCTGGACCATCCGTTTTTCGTCAAGTTATACTTCACCTTCCAGGATAAAGACAAGCTTTGTATCCTTTGACCGGTCTCGAGCCACTGGACCCATCTCACTGACCGTTTCGTCCAAATTATGGTCATTCGTGGTGGTTCACCACGGGAAAAATGGATGAAACTTGGCACAAATCTCCACAAAACAGTGAAAATGTGTTCTAAACATGAAAAGCAAAACAATTTCCAAATTAAGACGACACTTAGGCCTATTTATTGTCTTGGTGTCTTTTTTCCTTTGATCAAAGTCCAAAACTGTTTAAGGAATTTGAGTGTTAAAAATAACAGATTATGCTTACATTTCTTGCCCATTGTTTACCTGTACATTTGAGTCATCAAGGCTCAAATTTTGCACTCAGGAAGGATAAGTCCTTGTGAAAGGTTGTGCAAAGATTCTAGGAAGTAATTAAGGAAGTGAACAATATTCAATTGTAGTATTCTGATGAAGTTTGAATTCTGTGAAAATGTTACATTTTTACAATTTATTTTTATAGTGGATATTGAGGCTTGTAGTATGTTGTAAAACATGTCAACTGCCATTACAAGGACATAAATGTGTCCCCCATGGGCCTGTGTAAATGACCACAAATTGGCCTTATAGTATTCATGCTCCCTTAGGGCACAAACACAGTGCACTTGTGCCCTCATTTCCACACAATAGAAACAGCTTAGTACCATAATGATGTTTGGCAGGTACAGAAAATAATTACAAAAGGAGAGGAAGGCTTCTCACAGTCAAATGTATGCATGACTCGGCGGTTTAACAGTTTAGGGGAGTTTCATTTTTAGTGGAAGTAAACTTACTACTTAGTCTTTGAAACCATTTGATTTTCGTCTTCCAGTAATTTTTGGGGAGTGTTACATGATACACTAGGTTTGATTATACTTATAAATGCAGGGTAAATTCTGGGGTGTCCTTTTGGAAGATCAGGGATATACTTGTATACGGTAAACAGTATACAGTTTATGTACTTGCACATTGTACGTGTGTAGCCCTATACTATAGGCCTACATCCTCAACGATCGGAATCTTGAGGAAAAGGAAAAAGAAGATCCTTTTACCCAACAATTGGACGCATTCCAAACTATTGCCAATAGTCTCAGCCCGTTTCTAAACTAATACCTGTTGAGTCAATAACAATCACTTCCACGAAAGCTGCTTCGGAAAAGTCACAGCACCAACAACATCAACAACTGGTTGTTGGAATTGAATACCCAGTGGAAAAAATCAATTGCAATTGAATACGCCAATGTTGATGAATAATGGACACTTGTTGTGAAGGAATGTTGAGCGCTCTGGGGTTTCTTCTCTGGAGAGTCCAATTGATATCACTCCCAGAATTTGTTTTTTTTTAAGACAAAAAATTGCATTGATGATCCACTTGAAATCATCAAAAGAAAAAAAATCTGTCCAATTATCTTTTTGTCTAATTCTCTGGTGGTCGATTCCACGAAGTCCTACAATCGATCGTAACTTCAAACCCATCTTAGGGGACCTATCCCACGTAGGGCACTCAGCTATTCATCAAAAGTTCTACGATTGATATTGAGTAACGATGAGTTCGGTGAAATCGACCCCGGTACTGCTTTTTTTTTTCCCCCTTTATTTTGGAGTAATTGTTTTGGGGTTTTTTTGGCGGGCTGATTCTTGTTATTCAGCATCATCTGTTCCGGAGACTTCTCTGTCATCCTGTTGAACATGCATGTCATCCCTCTGAACCACAGTGAACCATCTAAGGGTGTTATGGCACAGAACTAGGTCAAGAATGTGGCCGCACATTCCTCGAATCACATTATTTACTTCTCCACCACAAACCTCCCCACTGCATGGGGCTCCCTAGGCCTAGCCTTGCCTAGTCTGACCACACAACCTCTCCTTCTACTTGTACCAACCGAACAACACTCCTGTCTTGAAATACGACCTGGCATATGTTGCTGGGGTCTTAAGACGGTAAATCTTCCCCCTGTGCTTTTTGCTTCTTTATTTGAGTGAATCAAGGTTGCGGACGGAACTCTGGTACAAATAAAACAACAAGGGCATCAAACACGTTTTTGATATAGGTTAAGAATGCTTGGGTTGGTCGGCCGATTCAGACCAGCTGTGTATTATTAAACATCCCACACAAGTCAAGGAGGAGTTGGGTTGGTTTAGGAGATTGGGGGGGGGGGGACAGGACTGCAAGTTCAATAAATTCTGGGTTGCTGTTTTAAGTGTTCCCGGGCGGCCAGACATCGAGGCAGAAAAGGTCATCTGAGGTCATAGTGCCCTGGTTTGTCCTCACACCATTAGTGTGTTGATGCCATTGGCAGCTGGGACCATTGTTGTTGTTGTTCCCTGTGTATGTGTGTAACAGCACTATCCAAATGAAGCAGAAGGTCGTTCTCTCAGGTAGACATTTCCTGAAAACATGCGCAACAAAAAGGAAAGCAGTGTTAGATTACAGGTAGTTAACTGGCTGTGGAAATGAACAATTTGTTTTTTTGGTGTATGCAGTTTGCCATTTTGGCGTCAGAAAAGGAAATGTTGATTGGAACGGGCAACTTAGGCAGAATTCAAAACGTGTCTCATGTATCTACATGTACTACATATCCTGTTCCCGCTTATTCCCAGGCCCTCATTAAATATTTGCTTTTTACATCATCTAAATGAAGAGTCTTGTTTGTCTGGCCCTAATTAGAGCTTTCTCCCTTGCTTGTGCGTTCCTTCAAACCAGTCATAAGTTCAAACCCCCTCAAATCTAGAGTTATCACAACTATTGCATATTATACACATACTTTCAAGAGAAGCATTTAAACATGTGTCCTAGGTCAGCACTTCCATTCTAGAAGTGGTAAGGCATTGGTCCTCAGACCTCTCCACAAAGGACACATCCTGATCCAGAGGTCGAACCAAATATCTGCAAGAGGGTTCCAGCTTTTGCATGGTGCAGACACAAGTTGTGCATCTAGAAACAAATTCTTTTATACATGAGGTTCTATTAGAATCGCAGACCTGTACTGTAGAACCACCTCTTATTGCTGAAAGATTTTAGTTTCAAATGTTGAATCCTGAACTTTTTATTTGCTATCTATAAGAACATTTGAAGCGGGTACCAAAACACCAAAGCCCAACGACAGTATAATTAAGCATCAGGTCCTCTGTGACGTCCCAGGGGTCGATTTCACCAAACTCATCGTAACTTACTATCAATCGTAGAACTTACGACACATTTCAGCCTCACATAGGATATGATGGGTTATCCTTTGTAACTCAAGTTACGATCGATTGAAGAGCTTTGTAAAATCGACCTCTGGTCCTCTGTGACATCCCGGGCTTGCCCCGACCTACCACTTAAAAAAATCTCGTGTCCATCCTTCCTTCTTTCCATATCTGAGGGGAATTTATTGGCCTTGACCCACTTTCCTGGTCAGATTTTGGCTTGAGTTTTGCCCAGAAGGGTGAGCTGCTGCCCTACATCCAGAAGCTGGGCTCGTTTGACGAGAACGCAACGCGATTCTACGCCGCTGAGGTGGTCATCGCTCTACAATACCTGCACAATATGGGTATCATACACAGGTATAAACACAATTTTTGTTCACAGTACATCCATCCTACATTTGCAGGCATGGAAATTCTCCTCGAATCAGCTGATTTTCTCTTTTTTTGCTTCATTCTTATGCTATTAAAAAGTGAAAAACACTGTACCAAGTATGATAACGATTGGAATTTCCTCGTTTTTTTTAAGCCCAAGTTTGCATTGGAAGCAGTGTATTAAAATGGAGGATTTTATTCCAAGTAGTCTGGTACCCGTTTTCTTTTTAGAATTGGTGTTATCTTTTCCAATGGGTATACAAGGAAGGTGACAAGATGGATGCACCATGAATAAGGTGTATTGGCATGGAGTTGATATTTTTACCAATTGGACCAGGGGCTAATTTCACTAACGCTTTGCGATCATCACTAAAACCCAAATCCATCGCAAAATAAAAAATCAATTGCTACTTTGCTTATCTATTCTCTGTTTAGTAATGGATTTAGGCTTTAGCGATGATCGTAGAGTGTTAGTGAAATCAGCCCCTGGGTGATGAACATTCTGTTTATATTTCAATATTTGCTTGTGTTTTTGTCTTCCTCAGAGATCTGAAACCGGAAAATATTCTGCTGAATGAAGATATGCACATACAGATCACCGACTTTGGCACTGCTAAGATACTCGATGCAAATGCAAAAGAAGGTAAAAAACAGTTTTAGGGGTCTTTGTACTGGTTGGGATTCGAACCCATAACCTGTGACATTCCTGAAAGATGTTGAATTTGACACACTAGCTATTACGGTCCTTCACTGTGATTGCTGATACAGAATAGAGATAATTGAGTTTTTCCCCATCAAATTGTTTTTTTGGTTGTTGGTTTGACTCTTTTCTGGATGAACATATAGCATTTCAGGCAGAACAATTGTAATTGTATATTTCTACCATCACCATCTTCATACCCTGTAAGTTATAGGTAAATGTGTGAAGATTTCTGTTTTGGTATGGTACCAAAGTATGATACTACCTTTAATGTGGAACTTGGCACCATTATTCATTTTTCCAAGATCATTTCCTAATACATGTATATAATCCTGCTTTGAATGCATTTTGATTTCTGGTTTCACATCTTTATTGAAAAAAAAACCCAACAACAACAGAATCTGGACTGTATTATTATTTGAACTTCTACTCTGTAGTGTATGAGGGTAAGTGCTGGGGAATTCCCAGTTGATAACCAGCATCGATTGTTTTAATGCAGATTTGTTTATTTTTGTAAAATTTATTTCCCTATTTTTTTTCTTTTCTGTGTAGTACGGGCTAATTCCTTTGTGGGAACAGCACAGTATGTTTCACCGGAACTACTCACAGAAAAGTCGGCAATGAAAAGGTAAGAGCCTCATGTGGTCCCCCTTCCCGGATGCATTAGCCCCGCCCCTTTAATATCCTTATTTAATTTTTCCCTCTCCCTCGAAAAAAGTTGTTGTTTCTTTTAGGTCATATTAATCATTATTGATATCGGTTTCAAAGAGATTTGGTATTATTAAATTCAGTTTCACTGAGTTTGGTATCATTGAGGGCAATGTTTAAGAGGCTAAAACAGCAGGTTGTATCGTTAAAGGTTGTATCATACTTTGGTTTTTATCAAAGAAATACAGATTCATGACATACAGTAACAGTCATCTGTGAAAATTTTAGTCAAATACTTTGCCCACTTTTTGAGAAACCAGTAAAAAACGGCCACAGTATTTCTTAAGTCTTTTCTCTTTTATTTTTGATCTTTTAAGAGATCAAAAAGATTTCGGTCGTTGTTTTACAAATTTCTGGATAAATACACCATTTCAGGCGGAAAATTTTTAACGGTATGTTTCTACCACCACCATCTTCATACCCTGTAAGTTATACGTAAATCTGAACATTTCTGTTTTGGTTTCTTACCAAAGTATGTACTACCTTTAAGGGCAATATGTAAGAGGCTGGGGCTGAGGTTGGTATCATTGAGGGCAGTTTCATTGTAGTCTGTATACCAAGGTCAAGATTATTGTTTTAGGTCAACATTAGGTTGAGGTCAACACCCTTAAATAATATTTAGGCCAGTATTATTGAGGTTGTTATTATATTAAGTGATATATGATATTTTATGACTTTTTATTACATTTCGTTATATTTTATTACTGTTTGTAATTCCTAATAATTTTGTTTGTATTTCAGCTCTGATTTGTGGGCTCTGGGATGTCTCATATACCAGCTCCTAGCTAGTTTGCCTCCATTCAGAGCAAGGTATGTAGTACATCAGACAATTCCAGTCTTCATTATCCTATACCCAGAAAATCATTGGTGAAACAGATTGGAATTCATTTCTTAAATTATACTTTGCTGCCCAAAGTCATCGTTGTTTATGCTAAATCAACTTGGCAGTTCTCACTGTTTAATGGAATGAATAATCATCTTGCTTTGGTTTCCCGTACGGATCGGGAAACAATCCTCAATCAACTCTTCCTGTCATGATTACAAGGCTTGGAATATTCCATCCTGGAATCAATGAGAAGCGATTCCAAATTTGGAATCGGAATTGCAATTCCACTTTTTAAAAAAGGAATCGATTCCGTGAATTTATCGATTTAGTGTTTTGAGAAATTTCTGTATTGTTATCCAGGATCATAATAAAGAAGGAAAATGTTTTATTTTTTTAATGAATCGATTCTGTGAATTGATTGATTTTGTGTTTTGAGAAATTTCTGTATTGTTATCCAGGTTTATAATGAGAAGGAAAATGTTTCCTTTTGGCTTGCTGAATTCTTATGAACTCCGCACGTCACCTCCTGATGTTTGCCATTGTTTCAATGAAATTTTTGCAGCCAAAAATTGGAATCATAATTCCAGCTTGGAATCAGAATCGATTCTGAAAATGCTGGAATCGGCCAAGCCTAATGATAACACTTTCTCACAGAGAACATCATTCTTTCCTTTTTTTCTTCATTTTGTTTCAGCAATGAGTACATGATATTCCAGAAGATTATCAAGCTAGAGTATGAATTTCCAGAGGGTTTTCCCGAGAGACCCAAGGACCTCGTCTCCAGACTATTGGTAAGAATGTCAACTACCAGCACAGCAGGCGCCGATTTCACTAACGCTTTGCGATCATTGCTAAAGCTCAAAGAAATAGAGATTCATGGGCAAAAATATCAAGGACGATACAGTAACAGTCATCTGTGAAAATTTCAGTCCCATACAGTGCCCACTTTTTGAGAAAACAGTGAAAAACAGCCACAGTATTTCTTAAGTCTTTTCTCTTTTATTTTTTATCTTTTAAAAGATCAAAACAAGATTTTCGGTCGTTGTTTTACTAATTCTGGATAAATACACCATTTCAGGCGGAAAAATGTTAAGGGTAGGTTTCTACCAGCACCATCTTTATTCCCTGTAAGTTACACGTAAATCTGTGAAAATTTCTGTTTTGGTTTCTTACCAAAGTATGATACTACCTTTAACGGAAAATCAATCGCTTCCTTGTGTACCAATTTTCCACTTAGCGATGGATTTGGGCTTTAGCAATGATCGCAAAGCGTTAGTGAAATTGGCCCCTGGTGTAATAAGCCACCCACATCAAGTCTGAAGTTGTGAACTTCTGTATTTTGTCCTGTCAATTATAGAAAAACAATTACTCACATCTGTTTCTTTTTTGGTTGTAGGTTTTGGATCCTCTACAGAGAATAGGCTGTGAGGACTGTGGAGGCTTTCCCGAGCTGAGGGCTCACCCGTTCTTCGAGGGTACCAACTGGGACAACCTCCACAAGGAGACACCGCCCACACTCAAGCCCTGCATGATGGTGGATGGTGAGGAGATACACAGCGACTTTTACGTGAGTTAAGGAGCGGCCATCTTGCCGGCTGCTTGTTTGAGGTTTTTATGGGTGGTGACATAGGGCATTTACGAAACGGGAGGCTCAGGCTCCATTTTCATGAATCCATTCTGAAATAATGGGTATCAAAACCGAGGCTTTTGGCGGCGGTTAGGAAGTAGATTCTATCATAAGTCCTACAATTGATAATAAGTTACGATGCGTTTGGTGAAATCGACTCCTGGACTGTTCCAGAGAATTTAGATGAACTACGAATTCCAAACCATCACTGATTTTTTTGTCTGTCCGTTGCCCGCCCGCAGATTGATGAGTTTGACATGACGCCCCTGAGCGAGTTCCTGGGACAGATCAAGACGGTCGGCGAGAACAACAGGCAGAAGGACCCCAATCAGTACAAGCCCAAGTACGTCCTGCCTTACACCAAGGAGGAACGGTCAGCCCTGCTGGAGAAACAGAGGAGGGAGAATAAGTGGCACCGGTTTGTGGAGGGCAACCTTATTCTGAAGATGGCTCTGATCGACAAGAGGAAGGTGAGTGACCACTGGAGTTTCACAGAGTTAGTTAAGTTGGTCTTAAGGAAAATGGTCTACAAGATGGAAGATGGTTTGCAAGGGATGGGTGAGTGAGTATTAGGCTTTCAGTGAGTTACTTAAAGATGGTTCTGATTGACAAGGGGAAGGTGAGTGACCACGGGAGTTTCACCGAGTCAGTTGAAGAATGAGATGGTTAAATACAAGGGAAGGGCGGGTGGGAGGGTTTGAATGAGCTTGCTTTGACGGCGTGCGAAAAGGAATGTGAGTGACTAGAAGGGTTTCACTGAGACAGCTGAAGAAAGAGATGGTTTGAAAGGAAAGAGCAGTTGGGAGTGTTACGGAGTCAACTTCAAGATGGTGCTCATGAACAAGAAAGTGAAGGACTGCAGGTTTTATTGACTTGCGTAGTTGAAGAAGGAGTTGGCTTAAAAGAGAAGGGTGGGTAGGATGGTTTGAATCAGCGTACTTCAAATTCAAGATTGTGCAAAGGGAACGTGAGTGATTAGAAGAGTTTCTCTGAGTTTGATAGTTGGGGAAAGAGGTGGTTTGCAAGTGGAGGGTGAGGCTTTCAGTGAGTTACTTGAAGATGGTTCTGATTTAAAAGGTTAAGGTGACCAATTTCAATTGTCTGAGAGAGTTTTTTAATGAAGGCTGAGAACCTAATGGTATTAAGTAAATGAATTTTAAATTACTAAAAGTAATTAAATTACTGAAACTAAATTCAAGTAGTTCCTGATGCAGCTTTTGTCGTTGCATATCCCAAGCTTAACCTGCATTAACATAATTATAAACCTGCATCCATTTCTCTTGTTTCCGCAGGGTCTTTTTGCAAGAAGGAGGCAGTTTCTTCTGACGGAAGGTCCACACTTGTACTACGTCGATCCTGAAAACATGGTTCTCAAAGGAGAGATACCCTGGTAAGTACCAAAAAAACCCAATTTGCTCATTGTCATCCGACATGTGACTGGCTAAACTCATGTCATTTCATACTTGAATCACCTTGCCGTTTTGTACTTTTTGCACGGTTTTTATAATTGAAATCTCTGTGTTTTTGTTTGATGTCAGGTCCGTTCACCTCCGTGTTGAGGTCAAGAATTTCAAGACATACTTCGTGCACACAGTAAGTTGAAATATTTGTAAATGAATGCCAAATGATATGTTTAGATTGTTGACTGTTTAAGGTATAATACATAATTGATAAAGATCATAGAACGGCACTCGCTCTTTGTCTGAAGCATGTACATGAAATAATAAACCTGTGTAAATTTGATCTCAATTGGTCATCTGAGTCAAGTGAAAATAGCGAGAACCTGACTCCATTTTTCTTATAAAAGATAGAGAATTGTTTTGATCTTACACGAGATCAAATCTGCTTTCGGTCTTTGTTTTCCTAATTTCTGGATAACACATTTTCAGGCGGAAATATTTTAATGGTATGTTTCTAGCACCATCTTCATATCCTGAAAGTTATAGGTAAATCAGTGAACATTTATGTTTGGGTATGTTACCAATCCTGTACTGTACCTGCTCAGTGAAACACTGTTTTCCAGAGGTTCCCAGCAATTCCAATGTGAATTATGAAGGATGGTGCTACACGTGACCGAGTAGCAGGCTTTCTATGGGCGCCCTTTGGTAGCCAGCCACATCAACCCATATATGAAGCACGAAGCACAGCTTAAGATCAAAAGTGTTTGTTTTTTGTGGAGGAAAGAAAACTGAAGAACCCAGAGAAATACACTTGAAGCATAGGAGAAAACCAAACGCACAACTCTACTCACATATGACCCAAGCCAGGATCGAACCCGGGCCACATTGGTGAGAGACGAGTGCCTTGCCACCTACGTCCCCACGAATTATACGTATCCTTCATTCTAATATCTTGGTCTTTGCTCTCTCTCTCCATCCAACGTGCAGCCAAACAGACTCTACTACCTGATCGACCCTGAGGGCCACGCTCCAGAATGGTGCCGGGCCATCGAAGAAGTATACAGGCACACGTACCAGACCAATGAGAGGAGGGATAAATAGTGCAAAAAAAAAAAAGAGGCTGTGGCCAGACTCTCTCAAGATGGATACCTAAAATAGTAGGCAATGCCCGTAAATTCCTTGATTCTAATAGCTGTGTGTGAGCTTTTGGGGATGTCCTACGCATGCTTGGGGGTCTTTGCTAGTGGACATTCTAAAATGTTACAAATTAGCCTCCAGAAGTGGTGTTATTCTTCTCACAAGGCTACTAGATTGCATTTTCCCATTATTTCAAGTTTTAATTTTCAGGAGGGGGGGTTAAAGCAAAGAAAATTGGAGGTTACTAGCTCTTTCATATTACCTTGGTGCAAGTGGGCCTATAAAGAATGTATTGCAAAAGCTTTATCTTCACAACTCTCCCAAGTCTTGCACTGTATACAATTACATGATATTTTGGTTGGTAACCATTTTGTGCTGTAACTGTATTAGTCCACTTCATAGCCAATGCGATTTTCACACTTGCCAACCCCTTATTCAAGGAAACAAATGCATGATGATATAAAGCTGTCGAGAGCAAAATCACTTCTGACCAGGGGCCAATTTCATGGAGCTGCTAAGCACAAAATATTTGTTTAGCACAAAAATGTCTTGCCCAATAAAACAAACCACAGTTAAAGATTTTATTTGATTTTCATTGTCAGTGAACAACAGTCAAAGAACAATCTCAAGCGATACTCAACACATGGACATTTGGTTGTTAACCCTGTTTTTATTAAGACTAAAATGTCATGCTTAGCAAATTTTTTTGTGCTAAGCAGCACCTTGACATTGGCCCCAGTTTCTTATAAAAACCAAATGTTCTCTTCAAAGTTGTTAACAACTTTTTTTTCTTTTTTACTGGGTAGTTGTTAAGTTGAAAGTCGTGGATATCCTATCGAAACAAAACTAAATAATAATTAAGAATTAACAGCACAACAAAGACAAAAGAATTAACAAACGTGAAAGCTATAAAATGAACATCTCAAATTTCTGTAGGGACTGTAATTGTACATAATTTTAAAAAAAGAAAAGAAAATTGATAATAAGAAAAAAGTAATAGAACGGTGTGTGCATATTGCATAAAAGCATGTTATTTAATTTTCCAGAGACTGAGCTTGTATTTTCCATAGATCTAGAGATGACATTGGGTTTTTGTTGTTTTTTGTATCAAGTGGTGACATTTGCAGATGAGATCCGTTAGTTTCACAATGGAAAAATATGAAACTGCATACCACATGAGCCCGGGTTTAGAGTATTTTAAATATAAGAGACAAAAAATCTGGCACAAACTGTCCAGTTGAAGAAGATGATTGTTGTCATGTACAGATTGTGATTGCATGTATTTCTGAAAGTTGCCATGAACGTCTGCCACAGAAAATCGTAGAATTTAAACAAGGTTTTTGGGATGGGAAACTGTGAAACACGCACAAGCTTTTTTTGAAATTTAATTCAGTGTGCATAGTCAGTGTTCTCAGAAACATAGACACTCTCAGAATTTGGTACATATGCTGGTTCAATGTACAGTACGTAGATCTTAAAGACATTTCATAGAGTATTTACATCAAGGAATACCAGATAGATTGAAGAGCACAAAAATCCATGCAGACAATTTTTTTCTTCAGAAGAAATAAATTACTAGGATTTGAAGCTTTGCATGGTGGAAGTCACGTAATAAGGAAAGGTTTGCGGAGACACCTTGTCTAATCTCTTTTATAGATGTGTGGTTCTGAAAAGAACCGGTGAGAAGTTGATCTGGATGTTACGACCAGTGTACTCTAGCCGTCCTTACACACACTTTCCTGAGGACGGCCAGAGTACACTGGCCGGAACGTCAAGATCAACTTCTCACCGGTTCTTTTCAGAACCACACATCTATAAAGAGATTATACATGGTGTCTCTGCAAACTTTCCTTATTAGATAAATTACTGTCGTTAATACTGTCGTTAATGTTTACGTATACCAGTTTTGTGATAGAAATAGACTGGTTTGAGCCATTACTGGTGGAGTTCTGTAAATCTGGCATTGGTATGTGACACGACATTACAGCATTTAAGTAAGAAGGCATCATAAGCCTGTAAAGCTATTCAAAGCTAACGTTTTTTGAGTTGACTCATTCCAAAAACGTTCACCCTGAATACGAGCATTTCACAATAGTGCACCACCATGAGTTTGAAACGCATTGGCCAGTTTGTCGACAAACTGCGCGTCTTTCCACATGCGCAGTTTGTTGACAAAATCAATTCTGCGCAGTGTGATAGGCCAATGCGTTGCAAACACATGGTGGTGCACTGCCAGAAGAAAAATGCAGTTTTCTTTTAATCAAATGCATTTGAGAAAACAGTCATAATTGTGGATTTCCTTATGTAGACTCCTACTCATTTCAAGATGGCCACAATTTTATTTTCGTTTTATTTATAAAATTCAGTAGGAATTATCATCAGTCTGAATTAAACAAGGAACTCAAAGGTGTTCTGGATGACAAATTTTTATATTATTTGAATATGGCTATATGTCCAATGCATTTGCTTGGGTGTTCCATATGCCATAACAAACTATTAAACTATTATACCAATGTCCAATGAAATATTGAATCATTTGACAAATTGGTCCAGGATAGGAGTAGTTGTCCATGGCAACACATGATATGTGCTTGAGGCAAATTGAGGTAGGCCAAACAAAAATACAGAGATTTTAGAGAGTTCATTCTCCAAACTTTACAAAATTGGGCAAAAAGTTCAATCCACTCTGTGGAAATGCTGCAAATTTTACGAAATTGATTTACCATATTTGCATGATTGGGAAGGGTACATTTTTTAGCATGTTACATTTTTTTTGATGATATATATACCGGTTCAAGAAGAATATGTTTTTATATTTGGCACGGTATTAGCATGTGACATATTTTTTCACAGATTGGCTCACAGATTGCCATGGTAACTGCTAACTCGTTTCTGCTGCAGCGAAAAGGAATTCTGAACTGAGTGACGTAACAACCAGATTAAAAAATTTTTAGGGTCGTGGTTAGAATGGGAGGCAGAGTTATTAAATTGAAGTCTTGTTTGTTTTAAACAGGAAAGTCTGCCACATATCTGCTTCAGATTGTGAAAGTGTTTACTATTTAACCCAATTTTATTTTTTATTCTGAAATTATACGCAGACTTGGTATTTGGTCTTGTCGCAGGTTTTGATGTGTTTAGTGTTGCCAGCGAAGAATCCGATTTGAGAAGGTTGCACACCGCAGACTGAAAACTGGAAAATATTATATTATGTTGAAATCATGTTTTCAAAAAATTGGTAAATAATGCAGTATGAAAACTAGCACTCAGAATATCAATGTTAGGAGTAAAATGTAAAAAAAACAAAAAACAAAGAAGCTGAAAATTTGGGAAAAGTATTATTGAAAATGAATAGCAGTGCTTAACTCATTGTGATTAATGATAGTGTACATAACGACAATGTCAGTACTGATATCAATTGTATGGCAGTTTGTACCCATCAGTTCTAGTTCACATCTCATGTTCAGTCTTAATACGTTAATATGGGGGAATAATGTATCGGGGCCCAATTTCACATGAGCATACATGAATGCAAATATTGGCAAGCAAAATCTGCATATGCTGAGGGAGTACCAGTGTTGTGCAGGATGCACAAAAAATTGTTACTTGGATGTTACTTGGCAACTGCCGACCGGTCTTCGCCTTGTGAAGAAGCAAAACCAAAACTATGGCTCTTTTCTGAACCTCCATTAGAGCTCTGGCTAAACCCTCTATTGAGGGTTTACAAAACGGAGGCTCAGGCTCAGACTCAGGCTCGATTTCGTGAATCCATTCTAAAATACCAGTAATGGATAACAAAATAGAGGCTTTTGACCGTATTTCAGATGAAGATTCTTTGGTTTGAAAAGGAAAACAGAGCTTCAGCTTCAATGAAAAATCACAACCAATATTTTCAGTATAAGGATGAAGGAGCCTGAGCCTGAGCCTCCGTTTCGAAAAGGCCCTCGGATGCATTCAAACAGGAATCAAGTGACATTTCTGCTACCGTTTCAAAGTAAATACTGTTTGAAATGAGAAAATGGGGCTTAATCATAAAAACACCATGTCCTGTATTTTGGGCTCTGACGATGGAGACAGGACAATTTGAGCAGGATTTTGATCTGAGGTTTGTAAACGGGCCATTAAAGATTACCACTGTATGAAATTGGGACCCTGGTTGTAGAATAGCAGGTTTTTATTAGCATTTCAATAGGTTTATCATCTCTCTCTATCTCTTTTTTGTTTTGTTTTTTCAGTTTTTGTAAATATTGAATCACACATGAGCAAAAATATTTAGGCACTGGAGTAGCCTCCTGTACAAAGAATATATTAATTATTGTTTTTTGTGTGATTTATATGATTATATATAAATATATAAATATATGATTGTTATCGGTATAAATGTGTGTAGGTATGTTATTATTGATAAATGGGGAGGTCATCAATATGACTGGTTTATGTACAGTGTAGGTTATCTTCCTTTATGTCTTGATACTCAGTCAAAAATAGAAATCAATAAAAGGAAAAGACAAAACTCTTTTTACAGCGATCACTGTGTGGATCAGAAAAGAAATAATCGTCTGCATTTCGTATTTCTGTTTCTGTGTCAGCTATCTTTGTTGAGAGTTCCAGTCATAAACCATGAACTGGCACATTAGTGCTCTACCATTTGAGTTGTCCAGCCCTATGATTTTGCCTCCCTATAGTCGAACATCTTTGCTTTGGTGCCAGTCGGAAGCTATATAGCCATTAACTGCCATACCATACCAGCGCTCTACCACTTGAACTATGAATGATGGGCCTTCCTGTAGTCAAATGCCTTCCTGTAGTCAACTATCTTTGCTTGAGGTGCTTGTCAAAAGCCATATAACGCTACAATATAACCCATTAACTGCCATACCATGCCAGTGCTCTACCACCTGAGCTATGAATGATGGGCCTTCCTGTAGTCATCTATCTGCAACTATCTTTGCTTGGGGTGCTAGTCGGAAGCCATATAACCCATTAACTGCCATACCATGCCAGTGCTCTACCACCTGAGCTATGAATGATGGGCCTTCCTGTATTTATTTCTTGTTTTTACCCTGGGTTTACCTGCTCAGTGAAACAAACACTGTTTTCCAGAGGTTCCCAGCAATTACAATATGAATTATGAAGGATGGTGCTACACGTGACCGAGAAGCAGGCTTTTATGGGCCCATATATATCAACCCATATATGATCACGAAGCACAGCTTAAGATCTAAAGTGTTTGGTTTTTGTGGAGGGAGGAAAACCGGAGAACCCGGAGAAAAACCCTCGAAGCATAGGAGAGAACCAAACGCACAACTCTTCTCACATATGACCCAGGCCGGGATCGAACCCAGCCAGATTGGTGAGAGACGAGTGCCTAACGCACTTTGCCACCTATGGCCCCTGTAGTCAACTATCTTTGCTTGGAGTGCCAGTCAGAAGCATAACCCCAACTGCCATACCATGTCAGTGCTCTACCACCTGAGCTGTGAGTGATGGGCCTTCCAGTAGTCATCTATCTTTGCTTGGAGTGCCAGTCAGAAGCCATATAACCTACTGCCATACCATGTCAGTGCTCTACCACCTGAGCTATGAGTGATATGGCCTTTCTGTAGTCAACTATCTTTGCTTGGATCGGGAGTGCCAGTCAGAAGCCATATAACCTACTGCCATACCATGTCAGTGCTCTACCACCTGAGCTATGAGTGATATGGCCTTTCTGTAGTCAACTATCTTTGCTTGGATCGGGAGTGCCAGTCAGAAGCCATATAACCTACTGCCATACCATGTCAGTGCTCTACCACCTGAGCTATGAGTGATATGGCCTTTCTGTAGTCAACTATCTTTGCTTGGGGTGCCAGTCAGAAGCCATATAACCCATTAACTGCCACAAATGATGATCTTATGAGTTGGTAAGTACCCATATACTCATTAAATCATATTATTCGGGGATGAGATTGACCAATGATCAAAATGTCTGAAATCTGAAAATCTCTTATACTTTTGCACACAGCCTGTGAGAAAAAAAATCTGAAATCCAAAAAAAAAAAAATCTAAATCAGATTTTAATCTCAGAAATCTCATCCCTGATTATTATTCAATAAATGATCATATAACTTTTGTAAAAAAGAAAACACATTGTACTATATTTATTGTAAAAGCAAACAAAATATGAAATTCTAGTGACTCATGATTGAATTCAGTACACATTTTATTGCAACAATTTCACATCCACAGTCACAACTACATTCTCAGCTACACATTTAATAATTCACATCAAACAAAAATATACAAAGAACAGAAGTTGCAATTATATCCTATCACACTATTTGTAAATGTACAAAATGTCATTAAGTCATATTTATAATACATGTACATGAACAAGCCAATGCGTACATGGCCCTGCTCAAGAAAAATGTGTTACATGTTACAGATTTTGATCATGAAATAAGCCAGGGATAAATAAAAAATATATGTTGTGAAGAACACTGTATCGGCTGGGGTCTTGGGTTCAAATCCCGCTCCAGTAAATTTTTCTTTGTTTGCCTTCCAATGATTTAAAATTAGTCCAGTCAGTTTCCCTTGTGGTTACTTGATGATTACTCTTCTTTTCTTCTTAAAGGTTGCCTGGGAACGATTGCTGGTAGACGTCCTTTTAAGACATGTCCCTGCACTGTACTAGGTAAGTCAAATTATTACATGTACGTCTACGGTGGTTCTGATCTTGCTAAATGAAGTGGAATTTTTTACTCTTACAAGGCATGATTGAAACTCGAAGTGAAAGTAAATTCAAAATTTGATAGTCTGTCAACTTTTACTATCTGAAGATTTTAATTTTATCTCATTCCCCCTTGCTTCCGAAATAACAGTAATGCAATTTAGCCACATCTGTTAAATCCAGCTTACGGCATGGCATCATACTATTTTTAAGATAATTTTCCCCACTCAAGAATTTTGACATTTTGCTTAATTTTGGTTTTTTCACGAAGACTGCAGAACTTGATATGCCAGAAAGATTCCCAACTATCAAATTTCAGTAATTTCATAAATACCAAATTTGTAACAAGCAATACATCTTTTTGTACGTGGAACAGGTCACAGCTGGTTGATTGGGAAAACAAAATAAATTGTTATCATGACAAGAATTTGGGTAATTTTTAACAATCAAAATTGTGCAATTACTTCACAAACATCACAAGTGCTACTTTATATTGGATGGTCATGTTTTTACACTAATCTGACCTAAAAAGACTACATTATTTCTTAATGTAATTCTCGACTAGTTGTGCTACCACAATTGGCTAGTTCGCTTTTAGCAAAGGAAACAATAAATTAATGCTCAGAGTTAGGGCCCTTGTTTTTATTTTAGCAAGATCTGTTAAAACGTTTTGGAAAAAGATCTTGCAAGGATAAAAGCACCAGCCCCTGCTTACTTTCAGCATTTTATATATTTCAGATCGTTGTTTTGGCTGAGTGAGCATTTTGCAGTAGTCCATAAATTGTATTGCAGTTTGCAGACAAATGTAAAGCACAAATTTATTTCAAAAACCAAATTTCCCTGAAAAATAACAAACATGATCTTCACAAAACAACAAAAAGCAGTAAATAAAATTATTATCTTTAGACAGGAATAGAGCAAAGAAATTTTTTTTGGGGGGGGGGGAGAAAGTTTGCTTGAGAATATTTGTTTTGCTGTTTGTTTTGCATCATCAACAAAGTCCTTTCATTTGGCTGATGGGAACGCCCTTTAAATAGCCACGTTTCTTTTTCTTTACAAAAATTATGTACAATTGTGATCTTTTTACATCCTTAGAATTTCCTTTTTAATACGTGCCATTACAATTTCATCTTTCTCCCTGAAAAGTAAATAATCAATAAATTATAAAAATCACAGAATGCATTCACACACTATCACCATGGTAACTGCAATCATTCTTTTTCAAACAGCACTCAATTTTACCAATGATTATCAACAAGATATTCATTCATTTGTTCCCCATGTGAGAATTGTCAGTCTAGTACATACAAGACTGTCTTAAGTAAAAAAAAAAAAAAAAAATTTAACTCTTGTAACATTAAGTTTCCTCACGAGGTATTAAATTCTCTATTTCGGAAGTATCGGACATCGTCCATTGAAAATAGATCCCTCTGGTGAAGAAGTGGTGTCAATCAGCTCGAACAAATTCATTCCTAGTTGCAAATGAATGTTTAATTGTTTTACGGCAACGTTTCTCCGAATATCCCCTTAAACTCGTAGACAGAGATCCCTCATGTATGCTGTGTTGATGTAAACCTTCTCCGCTGTTGGTCTCAACCGCCTGGCCAGCACGTCTCAGTTCCGATGGTGTCTATCTAATCCTTCTTCTTGGTTTGCTTCACCATGTTAACGATGACCTGGAGGGTGGCTGCATAGGCTTGGACCAGGAGACCTCTCTCCTGGAGGCCGGGAAGAAGCACCAGAAACACAGCTGGAAAAAAAAAAACATGTTTTTGTTTAATTCAATGCTCTACTCTCGGAGCAATTTGTCAAGAAAAAGCCATATAGGCCTATCCTTTATAATATCACACTATAATGTAGTACCCCTGTAATGATTGGACTTGGCACATGTGTCCTTCAAAATACCACACTGTGCAGTATCCCAAAGCTATATGGCACATTCTCTGGACTTTTAAGGCCAATTAAAGGGATGGTACAGAATTGGTAAGACAAAAAACACTTCATTATCACAGATTCACATAAAACTTACACAGTATAATGGTGATGATAGGAGAAAACATCAAAAGAAACGTTTTTGTCTGAAATGCCATATTCGTTGAGAAATAAATGAAACTATTTTCCGATTGGAATAAATCCCTTCGAATCGTTTTATTCATTCGTTGAAATGTGTACAGTTCTCTGTACACGTGTTTTCACTTTTTTCTCGTGACCCAGATGGCTGATTGACCTCAAACTTCTACAGGTTTGTCAGTTAAGGTATATGATGGATTACATAATGTGCTTTCACTGTTTTTGTCGCAAAAACCAGTTCTGTACCATCCCTTTAAACAAGCCCCATATAAAGTTTAGTGTCTGGTATGGGCTCTTCAGTCCTTTGTCCTTCAAAATACCGCACTGTGAAGCATCCCTATGGTACATTCTCTGGACTTGGACCAAGCTGGGCCGCCAATTGCCTCATATAAAGTTAGTGTCTGGGCTCTACAGTCCTGTGTCCTTCATTCAAATTCTAAGTCTTCTTACTAATCAAACCGTCTGAAAAGAGATAATAAGACCCAACAACAGAAAATTTGTATTTCTAAGATTTCATTTGATAAGTCATTTCTCTTCATGATGTTCAGTTCCAAAGCATCTGTGTGTTCAAAGAAACCTTGAGGCCTTTTCCAATCCTCGGCTCCGGCTCAGGCTCTGGCTCTGGCTTCGTCTCTGTCATCCATTTGCTGAAAATATAGGCTGTGGTTTTTCATTGAAGCTGAAGCTCTGTTTTCCTTTTCAAACCAGAGAATCTACTTCCGGACCGCAGCCAAAAGCTTTTATTTTGATACTCATTATTCTTTAGAATGGATTAGTGAAGCCGCAGTCAAAGTCTGAGCCGGAGCCAATGTTTGGAAAAGGGTCCTATCCAACATGTCCAAGATGGTTATAGACATTATAGGGGACAGGGAACCAGTGAAAGGGTTCTAATACTCACCAAGGAAGTACACAAGACACAGATTGGGGATGAGGTTACCGATCAAAGCCACGATTGACAGCACTACTATCACCAGAATGAAATACTGCCAACAAATAAGAAATATAGGAATCATTGAAGGATTATCATACTTTGGTAAGAAACAAAAACAGAAATGTTCACAGATTTACGTATAACTTTCAGGGTATGAAGATGGTGCTGGTAGAAACCTACCATTAACATTTTTCTGCCTGAAATGGTGTATTTATCCAGAAACTAGTAAAACAACGACCCAAAATCTTATTGATCTTTTAAAAGATCAAAAATAAATAAACATGATAAAAGAGAAAAGCCTTAAGAAATACTGTGGCCGTTTTTCACTGCTTTCTCAAAAAGTGGACACTATATTGGACTGAAATTTTCACAGATGACTGTTACTGTATCTGTCTTGATATTTTTGCCCATGAATCTGTATTACTTTGATAAAAACCAAAGTATGATATTACCTTCAGATGAATCTCTTTACTCTATCAGTTTTCTTTGGGTATTGTAGCACTTAGTGTGTGGAATTTAGTATTCAGGATTCAAACATACTGTTTGTGCCATGGGTGTCTTTCTTTCATTTCACGGAAAATGCACATGGTCAAAGTTTCTGTGGGCATTTTTTTCCCTTCCTTTTTTGATATTCAAAAGTAGGATATATATACCTGCTTCGGTTTCTCTTTCTTCATGTTTTTTAGCCACTGGTAACCGCCCACCACGGTGTCCTTAGCATGCAGGAGACTAATGCAAACTTGCTGGTACTGTCGCTGGTGCTCGGGTGTCCTGGAAGTACACAGACAAAAAACAGATAAACCATTTGATTTGGCACTTAATAGAGCTGCAGCCCTGGACTGAGCCAGCTTAAATACAGAAATCTCTTAAAAACTTGCACACTTTTAAAGCATTCCTAGTAGGTGGGTACAGTTGTACTAATGCAAAATATTTGATGCCGTCGGTCCATTCTAACATGTCTAAAGACATATGATTCGTACTTTTTGCAAATTTGTGATGCGAGAAAAATGTCGGTCTATCAACAATCATACATGGTATTTTTTCCCATTGTCCCCCAAAAAATTTGCTTTGTTTGCTTTAAAATTTTCATGAAGTATGATTTTGGCTTAACACAGATTTTATTCTATTAAACACCTACGTAACTGCGAATGTACAGAAAATCAAGTTACACTTCAATGCAGATTTTTCATAGTGGCATATTCCACTGCAAACTTGAATTGCTGATTGCAAGTTCATTCCGTGTTCACATGCAGTGTAAACCTGTGATTGAACTTTCACAACCTTCAAACAATTTTGAGAGTCTTCAGCAGCAAGTTAAGCAGAACGAAGGAGTAGTAGTTAGGCACTTGCCATTCTGTCACTGGGCAGAGATAGGAGTGACATACGGTGGGACCGAGGTAGTCGGCCAGGCAGATGACCATCACCAACAGGGCAATGGTGCTTAGTACTGAAGGTTCCAACCACCACAACAACCTACATGCAGAGAGAGACAGTGACAAACAAACAAGATTGTTTTGTAAATCAAGACTTGGAATACCTTGAGAGAACCGGCGAAAGAAATAAAATCTGCTTTTGATTACCAGTGTTGTGTAAGGCACAACACTAGCTACAGATAGTGTAACAACTCTCCTAGTTTATACTCCTAGTTAATATAACGGACTCCGCAGCATCCAGTTCTTCAGTTGCCTGATGAAGGCTAGCAGTAGCAGCAGCCGAAACGTCGCTACCAGCAACACGACATTGCGTGCCTTTGATCACCTGGTTGTCCTGAATGCTATAAAAACTAAACCCTAACCCACTGTACCCACGTGCAGACCACAAATTACCACACCCATGGTTTTCCAGTGGTAAGTGTGGTATCCTGCACACAACAACACACCACATTGTGGAATGCGTGGTTTATGACCCAGTTCCCCTTTGGGGAGTGGAAACTGTGGAAATGCTTGGTAAAGAGCAAAAAAAATTGTCTAGAGCCGGATTTGAACCAGCGATCTCCTGAAATACCGTACAGGCGCTCCACCAACTGAGCCATCCAGCCAAAATATGTTATTATTTCAAGAAATCCCTTGACCATTGTTGACAAGAAGCAGGTAGAATTCAATGAGCACTAACGTGAAGAACACTGTGACAGCGCCAGCCATGATCTTAGGCTGGTTGGGGTTCTCCCATCTTAGCCAGCGATCAGCATGGAGTAAGATGTAACGCCATTCATGAAGTGATTGTTCCAAGGATGCTATCTCATCTTCCTGAGAAAAGAATAATAGAAAGCAACTTCAAGGTAAACATTTGGATCTAGGCGGATCCAGTGCTAATGTTAACATAAACAACTGTTTTATGTCAACCAACACTGCATTTGAGTTAACGTGAGCCAAACCATGACATGAAACAGTTGTTGATATGTTTGGCGTAGTCAGATCAAGTTGCCAGTCTTTGTGCAGGCCTATATAGGTTTGTACACAATGGGCCCATTGCTCAAGTGCGTGAGGATTTTTCATCGCGCCCAAACGTATCGAGTCTTCCATAACTGTATGCATGTTCAAACTGACATGCGACAAATTTGTCGAAATTGCTGTCCAAAAAATTATCGTAAGTAGGCCTAGTAGTAGAATACTTGTTCATCTTTGACATGTGTTGCCTGTGAAAGTCGTGAGGTGCTTTTGGAATTTTTTTACTTGATTTTAAGCATTTTTGTGGCAATCTGTTTATAATTTAAGTTTTACTACATTACTTAGTGTGGGACGTTAGTGCGATCGATCATGGAGCATGGACCGATGAAGTAAAAAAACGTTAAAAAGAAGCTTTAATTAAGTTCGGCCCAGCATGGTATTCCTTCCTCCATAGGGGGCCCAGTATTAGTGGGACAGGGGGCCTGTTTGTTTCACGCAAAGGATCCCATATTTAGAGATCCACCTCCTATGCAGGGTACGCTAAAATGGGATCCGGATCCGCAAATTTCGTGATCCTGTGCATTAATCAAACAGGCCCTAGGTGAATGGTGTTTTTATACACACACAATGATTAATGTCATTTTTTTGACAGTTGTGCAACAATCGTCTGCGCTTAACAAGTTGTTGTTGTTCAAATATCAAACAAAATCCTTTCCTACGAAAGTATGCCAAGCTGTTCCCTTAAGCAAACAACTTAAATACCTTAGATTCCGAACTGGAAGCAATTTCTGGGTGCCCAGTTTGTGCCATTTTTCGTCCAGCAGTTAGATCATCGGTTGACGTTTGTTTTGATTGGGGTGGCTTGCGAACGTTGAGGGCGGGCTCGTGTTTGTCGTCTGCAACCCTGACGCTTATTGCAGTGTTGTTATCGGGCTACAGGTAGCAAATAAAGGTATCTGACTAAAAACGATATTGTGTATAATGTGATAATGCTATCACTTTATGGTATTTATTTCTTATCGTCGAGGTTAGTTTGCAAATTTGTTGCAAAACTCAACCTTTTTCACTGTTCCAGTTTCATTGAGACTCTCAGTATTGCGTCGAAGCCATTGGTGGAATGGGGACAAAATTGTTCGAACATCAAATCCGCTGGAAGGAGTTTGTAAACATCCAATGAAGTTTGGTGGAGCCGATTGACCGAGGAAATTTTGTTTTTCCAGCAATGAGCGTGGATGTGGCAGAGGTCCCCGGGACGGGAGGCGCTGGAGACGGCGCGGCTGTAGCAGCGGGGACCGCTCACCGAATCGATCGCATTGGTGAACCGATGGCGAATAAGATCGATCCAAACAGCTTCGCTTTCAAGTATTTGTTGTCAGCTTGTGCAGCAACTGTAGCAGAAACAGGTATGGATTATTATTTAATATTAATAATGTAAATACGGTGTATTGTGTAACGTTAGGTGTTGATAAAAACCTTTTTTTCATAAATTTAAAATTAAATATTAATATATCATATGACATGTTACGTTATAATTCTTTACTTTTAGTTTAGTGCAGGTATTTGTACTAATTGTAGGGGATTATTTTTACTGAGTGTTCCACCATCCATGAACCCGCTAACTATATTGCAACTTGGTTCTTGCTTCTAAGTTACCCCTCCCTAATTCAAGACAAATGAAATGAATAATTAGAAGGAAAAAAAATTATTAAAAAAAAAACATAAAAAAAAAAAAAAACCAGCTCCAACCGGAATGACCAGGGGCCAATTTCACGGTGCTGCTAAGCACAAAAATTTGCTTAGCATAAAAATGTCTTGCCCAATAAAACAAATCACAGTTAAAAATTTCATTTGATGTTCATGGTCAGTGAACAACAGCCAAAGAACAATCACAAGTGATACACAGCAAATGGACATTTCGTTGTTAACCCTGTTTTTATTAAGACTGAAATGTCATGCTTAGCAAATTTTTTTGCTAAGCAGCGCCGTGAAATTGGCCCCAGCCCTCACCATTTGCAATACTACCACTTGTTGCAGTAAATTTGTAATTGAAATTCTTCATTTTGTGTTTGTATGATTGATATCCAAAACTTCAAAAGTTCTGAAAGTTTTTTTACCATCTCTGTTGTTGCTGTCTGTCTGTCTCCTTTATAATTCTACATATAAATTTTTTTGTTGTAATTTATTGAATTGAATCAGTTGTGTGAACCCACGCATGCACACTGGTTAAAAAAATATTTTTAAAATGTGTGCAACTGTGCATGACTTTTGGACTCTAAAAGTAAACAATTTCGTTCTGCAACAGTGTATTACTATCGCCCTGATTAAGCAGACCACCCATGCATTACAGGCATTTATCCCGATAAACTCTGCATTGCACCCAATAGCCACAGAAGATAATCTCTGGCTGTTATGAAATTTGATACATTTAATGAAACATGTCTTTTATATACAAAATCAGAATCGATAACTGGTTATTTATTTTGTAAATTGTCAGAATTTTGCAAATGGTATTATTTTGCTTTGAATCAATATCTACTATATGTAACTTCTAAATATTTGCGACTTCTTTTATTTTTATGTTTGCAAAGAACACATACCATAAAAACAAGTTTTTTAGTTTACATGTTATCTGTCAACTTCATTTCAATTAGTGAGCAGTTTGCAGACTTTGTAAATTCTTATTATACTTTCAGAGACATCTGTACTGAAATACGTATGAATTTTGTTTTGTTTTCACCAAAAACAAAAATATTCAAATTTGAATTCATTTTAATACAGGCTAATCATCAAATAACCACAAGGGAAACTGACTGAATTGAAAAGTGAACAAAGAAAAATTGATTGGAGTGGGATTCGAACTGGCAACCTCCTGAATACCATATATGCGCTCTACCAACTGACCTAAATCTTAAATTCATTTTGTGCATTTTATTTTTTTTCAGTGACTTATCCACTTGACCTGACAAAGACCAGACTGCAATTGCAAGGAGAGCATGCTGCAGCGAGGCATTACGGGTCTACAGCAGAGGTTATTCCTTACAGGGGGATGGTCAGGACTGCACTTGGTGTTGGTGAGTCATTGGAAGGCCATTTACCCAAGTTTACTTTCTAATTATCATCAAATTACCACAAGGGAAACTGACTGGAAACTGATTTTAAAAAAATGACCTCAAATTGATAAAATGTTTAGAGTTAGCAGGGCCTGACTCATTTCAATCCTATGATCTTTCTCAAAGGCTAAAGGCTAGCCTTTTGAGAAAGATGTTGATAGGATCAAAACACATCAGGTCATCTTAACTCCATGCAATTTAAAAGTTAAATAATTGAAATTTAATGCACTTTTCCGTCCATTGTAATGTTATCTTTCAGTGCGAGAGGAAGGATTGTTTAAGCTTTGGCAAGGCGTCACACCGGCAGTTTACCGACACATTGGTAAGGACAAACTGTTGGAAGAACTCTAATTCATGGGAAACACAAAATTGTCACTGATGAATCTTCTTAGTACCAGCAAATACTACCGGATGTAAAACATACCCTCAATATTTCACTTTAAAGAGAGTATATAATTTGGTTTTTATCAAAGAAATACAGATTCATGGGCAAAAATATCAAGACGGATACATTAACAGTCATCTGTGAAAATTTCACTCCCATACGTTGCCCACTTTTTTAGAAAACAGTGAAAAACGACCACAGTATTTTTTAAGTCTTTTCTCTTTTATTTTTGATCTTTTAAAAGATCAAAAAGATTTTCGGTCATTGTTTGAATAATTACTGGATAAATATAGCATTTCAGGCGAAAAAATTTTAACGGTATGTTTCTACCACCACCATCTTCATATCCTGTAAGTTATATGTAAATTTGTAAACATTTCTGTTTTGGTTTCTTACCAAAGTATGATACTACCTTTAAACGTACCCTCAATATTTCACGTTCAGTTTCGTTTGACTACATTGTATGTACATGTATATGAGGGTACCTGTATAATTATTACAAAGTTAAGGCTTTTGTATACTGAGTGCTTCTGATGGCTGCAGCATCTGTGTGGTTGATTGATCCTTTAAAAATTTAAAGTCATTGAAAAGTGAACAAAGAAAAATTTACTGAAGCGGGATTCGAAACCGGCGACCTCCTGAATACCATACTGTGAGCCATCCAGCCCTACGTTGGTGGTGACCCCAATAGTCAATTTTCTTTGTTCAATTGGCAGTTAGAAGCCATGAAATCACGCACACACCGCCATACCCCAGGGATCATTTCACCGATACGCGCAGCAATGCTGCTTAAAAATTTAATTCATTTTTTAAACTGCTTTGCTCCTTGAAGAGGACTAAATTTGTACAGACAGAAAATGACATCTTCTTTTTGTCTGCCATGTTTTGTCAACAGTGTATACAGGATGTAGGATGGGAGCCTATGAGTATATCAGGGAAAACGTACTTCACAAAAATGCTGACGGGCAATTTGCAGTCTGGTAAGTTACTAAAGTCAGATTTGAAGAATGCTTTTCATAGATAGCCCTATCCCACACCTGCATTTAGCTAAACAACATTCTCAGGGCGTAAGAGTTAAACGATCTCTTCAATTAAAGAAGTAATTTGACCACCTCACTCCCGCTCTTCACCCACGCCCCAACAAAAAGAACACTTTTACACACAAATATTAATCACAAGGGAAACTGTGATTACAGTGAAATGTTCCCTGGGATATGGCGGTGTGTGCGTGGTTTCATGGCTTCTGACTGCCAAACGAACAAAGATAATTGACTATTTGGGACACCCCCAATGGATAGCTCAGTTGGTAGAGCGCTTGTACGGTGTTTAGGAGGTCGCCCGGTTCGAATCACGCTCCAGTCAATTTTTCTTTTTTCACTTTTGAAAAATATTAATGAAATTTACAATTTTTCACAGTAACATTGTAATTTTTCTATTTATTTGGTAATAGACCACAGCCCCCATAAAATAATAACTCAATCGATTAAATGAGAAAACTAACAATTTTTATCCACAATGTATAAAATACAATTTTGAAATTCTCAAAAAACAGAGGCCTGTTAATTTAATTTTCTTTTACCACATATACCAACTACATCATTACATGTATCCGAATGAAAGGACAAAACAAGAGCTACATCGTAAGACCATTTTAGAGTTTTTACTTTGATGAATGCTAGCTGTTCTGGCATTGCCAGCCTTGAACAACATAACAATGCCGCATTGAATCTGAAAAGCAATCTTTTGTTTAATTTGTTTTTATTTTTCTGATTAAATCTCTTGAATAGGAGGTTTTTTGTATCCCATACACTCTTAAGTGATGTCATTACCTTGGCAGCATTTTTATTTACTTGTCCATGTTGTCGGGTGGGAGTAGAATATCATAGAATCACTTTTCATGAGATGATTAAAAAGTGGAACCACGTGTTTGTATTAGGAGTCTGCAGATGGGGGCCATATTGTAACAGTAATTTTCTCTGATTTGGGTTGAGACATTATGTACATCTTTGGTTCTGTTGCAGTGATTTCAAATTTCATTATGTAGACCACTGCATTTCTATTTGCGTACAGTGTAACCGATATACTACAAGTAACATTATTTGGAGTAAACCTTCAAATTTGATCAGTATCAAATTTAGAATGTCATAACTCTGTTAGAAAATTCACATTAAAATACATCTGCTCTAAGTTATGTCCTGAATTCCAAAGAAATGGATACATGAAGAAATTCTTTCAGCAGACTTGCTTAGTCATGTTGGTTGGAATCCTAGTCGGAAACCCATATTTCAAATTCCGCTACAAATTGAATTTCAGCCAGTAAAGAATTTCATAAGGCTGGAGAAGATAAATCCAATGGGTATATAATATCCATTCTACAATGCTATCCTCTCATTCTGAGACCTAGGGCATTTTCCAAACCTCCGGAGCTGACTATGGCTTCGTCTCTGTCATCCATGCTGAAAATATAGGTTGTGGTTTTTCATTGAAGCTGAAGCTCTTTTCAAGAAATACTGCGTGATACTGTTGTTTTAGAATGAATTCACAAAATGGAGCCAGAGCGAGAGATGGAGCCAATGTTTGGAAAAGGCACCTCGTCACAAATTGTGAACAAACACTGAATTGTCGCTGGCAAGGTGTGCACCATGTGTCCCAAGCAAAACTTTTCAAAACTGTGCCAAGCTACTTAAAATCTCATTTGGTGTATTTGTTTTAAATGTTTGCTTTAAATGGAATAAATCATGTGTTTAAAAATCATGTCAATAATCTTCACTTCCCAGGAAAGCAGCTCTGGCAGGGATGATGGCCGGGGTCATAGGTCAATTCATTGCCAGTCCTACTGACCTGGTCAAAGTTCAAATGCAGATGGAAGGACGCTTGAGACTGGAGGGCAAACCACCTCGGTAAGGTCAGCAGATACATGTAGGATGGAACAATGTCCGGGAATTGTTGCCTTTATAATATTTGTTCCACACACAAGATCACGGATTCTGCTGATCTGGATCCCATTTTAGCATCGGACATGGATCTGCAGGATCCCTGATCACGTGATCAGGGAATAAACACAAACAGGCCCACAATGTGGGGTTCAGAAAATAGCTACTGACTTCAGGATGATGAGCGACACGATCTTAAACTCTAAGAGTGTGGAAAATTCGTTTCAGCAGTCAGTGCTCTATGCTCTATCATGTCTATGCTGTCTAATGACCGGGCAAAATATTGGGAAAGTGAACTTGGGTTTGTTTGGTTATGATATGTTTTGAGTCATTCTGTGTATGAATGTTGTCAATGCAATCTTTCCAGGGTCAAGAGTGCTTTCCATGCCTTCTCCAACATTCTAAAGGAAGGGGGAGTCCGTGGCCTCTGGAAGGGCTGGGCCCCCAACGTCCAGAGGGCGGCGCTGGTCAACATGGGAGGTGAGATACAGTAGCTCAGTATTTTACATGATTTACATCTAAACCCCTTCTGCCGGGGAAGCTGCTATAGCAGTTAGCTTCATGGTATGAGAATATCCATTATTGCTTTGTTATTTCCATTGAAATACACTGAATGGAGGTACTGTCTGGAACAAGAGGTTCAATGAACCTTTATTGTCTCAAGAAATTTGCTCATTGTGGTACATGTACATTTATCCCCATGATAAGCATTTGAAGAGATTGGCTTTTTTGAGCAGAACACAGTCTGTGAGTTCCTAAATAACCAGCTAATACCTGAACACAGTTTCTGTGACATCAATTACATCTGCCTGGAATTGGGATATTGTCTGATGGGTGCACCCAAGTAAATAGGGCCAAAATTCGTCCGCCGAGCTCATTAATAAAAGTTAAGCACTCAATATATTATAAATGAGAGAGTTCTGAGAGCCATGAAATTGAGGGATTGAAGAAATATGGCACGGGACCTCCTGCCTGGACTCTGGGCTTCCATTTGTAACCATTTTTGATGCAATTGGGTGAGAAAGTGGGTCTATTTCAGCCGCTTTGCAGAGGGATGTTTTTTTGAAAATGGCTTCTTTGACTGGAGTGATCCATACCTTGTTTTAGGGGTGGTCAGCTGAGAATGAGTATATCTCAAAAACTCAATGGTCACCCTACCATAAAATGAAAAGAAAATTATTTTTCTGTGCATCTTGAACAGCTGTGAGAGTTCTGTCTATTTTTAAATGATTTTTGAAGTTGGAGGATTTACCACTGTTGTCTATGGGAGTTTATTAATACTTAGGTGCAACCTGATGGTATTCAACCATTGTGTGCCTGCATTGTTTATACTCCCTCTATGGGTTCTACCCATGTAATATTCTTGGGTTTTACTCCCATCTTTGAAACTGGAATTTCCTGTTTCTGTGCAGGATTAGGTCTTGATTTACTGTATATGTTATTGTATCAGTCATCAATTGTCAATATTGATTATGTAAGATCTAGTGTGGAGCCATGATAAGGTGCAACTTGACAAATAAACAAAAGCTTAACTTGATATGAGTGACCTTTGCAACAAGAGCGATAAGATTAGTTTCGTTTTGTTATGATCAGATGATGATAATATGAATGATATCATCAAATCACAGAAACGGAGAATAAAAGACAAACGATAACAAATGAAAAATGGGTTAATATGGAACCCTCATCTCGGCTCATTGGGATACCCATGAATGGTCACAATGGGCCTGCTTGTTTCAGGCACGCTATCAGTGATCCTGCTGATCCAGAACCCATCTTAGTGTATTCTGCATCTTGATGTGGATCGGCAAGATCACTGATCGCGTGTCTGAAACAAACGGGCCCTATAGGGGCAGAGAATTTGAAAGAGACAGTTTTGGTTTCCATGGTCAACTGGGTTAACCTGTGCAAGGTTCCCCTTCCTTCCTGTGTTCTTTTGACATGAATGAAATTCCCTATAGTCAATGAAAGGTGAATAAAGACAAATTGACTGCAGCAGGATTCGAACCTGCGAAGCATGGTCGAAATGCTGTATTTATCCAGAAAAAGAGTCAAACCAAAGATCAATAACAAAATATCAATGTGATCAAAACTCCTATGAATAGATGACCGCCATTGTTCACTGTTTTCTCAAAAAAAGGACACCGTTTGGGCCAGGAAATTTGACAGATGACTGTTACTGTGTGTCATTCGTGATATTTTTTCCAATGAATCTGCATTTCTTTGACAAAAACCATAATATGAAATTACCTTTGAGATGAAATGGGTAGCTAGAAGCTGTTCGGAATGGATTCATTACATCTTAGTCATCTGATTGATCTTTTCTCTGCAGATTTGGCTACATATGACACTTCCAAGCACTTAATACTCCATCACACTAACCTGACGGATAACTGGCTCACACATGCTCTAGCAAGGTTGGTGATTTTCCGTCTGTCGTCAGTAAAATCATCACATTAATGATTGTTGGTATAATATGTCTACCCCAGAGATGCAACTTTTCTTTTCTTTTTTTTGGTCTGAATTCATATTATTATTTTTTTAAAACTAATTCCTTTTTTTTCCCTTCAAATGTTTTGAATTGTACAATTTATTTTCAAGTTTCCATTGATTAAATTCACTTTTCGTCTGCGGCACTGCCTTGTATCATGCTATGTGTCTAGACACCTACACACAGTGCACAAATGACTATCTAGCTATAACACAGTCATTTTCAGATTTGTTTGGCATAGACCAGTCACATCTCTGCTACCCTGGCCTAGTAAGCTGGAGGTAGTGGGTTCACAGCCCACCCAAGCCATTAAGCAGCGTGTTAATTTTTGTCCTCATGGGCTCTGAAAGGTATCAAGCTTGGCAGAAGTTAATTAGGCCCTAGCTACTTGTATTGATTTTTATTAAGTTGTTTCTCTGTGGTTTTTTTCATTAAATTGGCAGTGCCTGTTCTGGTATAGTTGCGGCCTCTCTCAGCACACCCGCCGATGTAATCAAAACCAGAGTCATGAACCAGCCTACAGACATCAACGGCCGTGGACTGCTCTACCGGTCTTCCTTGGACTGTCTACTGAAATGCGTCCGGAACGAGGGCTTCTGGACCCTATATAAAGGATTCTTCCCCATCTGGGCAAGAATGGTAATGTTAGATTCGATGTAATTCCAATCGGTCATGTTTTTGGCCTCAAGAGGGCGCTGTATCGTCTTTAGTAGTTTGGATATAAAATGGCTGACCATTGTATGCACAGTGAATGCTTCATTCAGTTTTCAGCCAATTCTGTGTGTGCAATGGTTTGCATAGAGAGAGGGAAGTCCCCATTAAAAGGAAAAACCCAGCTAGGGAATTGAGTGGGGCGTACAATACCCGATTTCAATCGATTTTTATTGCATGCGGGCCTGGACAAGATTCAAACCTGGGCCCCAGTGGAGCGAGTCAAGTAAACTTACAAATGGGACACTGACCTGACTTCTCTCGTCTGAGGATTTGGACTGTGTCCGAAGGACACGATTGTGACATGGTGGTCGGGATGTGTTCTCGATTGATATTGACAGAAAAGACTACGAAATGGTCTTTAATAGTGCAATCGTACCTATATCATCATGGATCCAAAAAATGTGGAATCTTGTTCTAAACAACAGATCTTTTTTTATTAAGTTAGGCCTATGTGAACTTTTATGAAACATTATTATGATTTTATTTTTTGTTAAAGGCTCCTTGGTCACTGACGTTCTGGGTGTCGTATGAGGAAGTGAGACGCATTGCGGGAGTGCATTCCTTCTGATGGAAAAATATCTATTAAATCAAAGGAGAAATATAAAACAAACTTGACCAACGGTTCACGGAGAGGCCTGAATATGGCCAGAATGGAATGGACTTCACCTGTAGATTGACTGGACAGACGACCAGAGTGAAGAGGCCAACATGGACAAGTGACTACAATGGACCACAATGCATGACCACAAGTGACCACTAGTTGATACCACAAGTGACAACAAGTGACCACTAGTGACCACCAGTGACCACAAGTGACCACAAGTGACAACAAGTGAAGACAAGTGACCACCTGTGACCCAAGTGACAACAAGTGATCTCTAGTTGATACCACAAGTGACCACCAGTGACCACAAGTGACCACTATTGGCTACTCTGCCTAATAAATCCAGCTCAGATTTGAACCTATATCTATTTGATATTTGGTTGGCATATATAATCACTCATTTTGCTGCATTATGCATAATTTCACAAAGTATATAAGAATTAATCAACGATGTTAAGTTTACAAATCGTTTTAACAATTTTTTTTCCCGCAAAAACAATTCCTTTTGTTAAATTAATTCCTTTTTGTTTGCAGAGAAAACAAAAATTCCTGTAAGTTAAGGGTCATTCTCTCAGGTTAAGGCGAACATTTCAGTTTGGTGTCCACTTTGGTCCACCATTTGGATTCAGTTTGGACTCTGAACATTATTTGGATTTCCCTTCATGGCACTAATTCGATTTTGATTTTAATAAAGAGAGGCCACTATCGTGAATAAATGCAAATGTGGTAAATCTGCCTTTTGTGACATGTTTTCAACGAGGAAGAATATGAAATTTATTTTTAAATCCTTGTTTCAGTTTTAGAAAAATTAATAGTAAAATCATATTTTATTTGTTTGTGAATAGAATTTATATCTGCCCTGAAAGAAATTATTTAGAATTATGAATTAATGTATAGGACAAAGATTTTTATCATTTTCTATACCCATTTTGGTGCTCTAATGGGAAAAAAGGTAAACATTATCAATGAACGCACAACTTGTATTTTCTAACCCATTTATGCATCTGTATTGTGTGATTGCGGGAATTTCAGTGTGTGATGTTCAGTCAATCACTCAGAGAGAAATTAAATTTCTGGACATCAGTTGAGGTTTTGTGCATTACATAATTAAAAGTTTGGTTGGTATTAAAGGTAGTATCATACTTTGGTAAGAAACCAAAATAGAAATGTTCACAGATTTACATATAGCTTACAGGGTATAAAGATGGTGGTGGTATTAAAATACCATTAAAATATTTCTGCCTGAAATGCTGTATTTATCCAGAAGTTAGTAAAACCAATGACTAAAAACAATTTTGATCTCAGGGATATGAAAACTCCTGTGAATAGATTTGAAAAATGAAACTACCGTGAGCATTTTTCACTGTTTTCTCAAAAAGTGATGGGCTCCATATGGGACTGGAAATTTCATAGATGACTGTTACTGTATCTGTCTTGATATTTTTGCCCATGAATCTGCATTTCTTTGATAAAAACCAAAGTATGAAGTTACCTTTAAGCCTTTTTTTACAAATTTAATTTTAAAATGTGTGCAATTGTATGCATGATTTTCTGAGGTTGTCAAAGGATATGAAGTGAGCTTTAATAAATAGCCAATCTGTTTTATAGCTCCATGATCAGATTGATATGCATATTCAGCAGGTAAAAGCTGGCATTCTTATGACCTTTTAATTGACACATTTGCAATTCTTGGCCAGCCAGTATATTCAATTGTACAATATGCATATGACCTTTTAAACAGTCATTTAAATCTTTCTGGTCATGAATATTTAGCAGGTTTCTAATATACATATGACCTTTGAAATTAGTCACATGTGCATGTCTTGACCAATCAGAGATGAATGATTGTTATGAATATTCAAGAGCCATCTGAGATCATATGCATATGCATATGTGACCTTTCCAGTAAGCACATGTTGCAGCACTTGGCTTGGTCAAGTAACAACTTGTGCACTGCAATGTCTTCCTAAGGAACTGAACCTTACCGTGTCATTTGTTCAACTCTCAGGAATCTTCTGCCATTAAACAAATATGTAAGTAATCATCTGTATTTAAGACTATCTATGCCTTTGGGGTGAGTGTGCTTAAGTCCACAAGGATAATTTTCAGACCATTATAACTTCCCTCAAAAATCAAAGCCCTGCCCTCTTTCCACAAATTTAACCTTGGTAATATTGAAGAGGAAATTATAACTGGTCAACATATTTAGGTGAGTTAGTTTACTGTAGAAGCCATGTCTGAAAATAATCCTTGTGGGCTAAAGCACACTAACCCCATGCCTTTCACCAATTGAATCTCAAGCTTTCTTTACTGTCTTCGATGATTTGGGCCCCAAAAAATAAGCTATGCATGCACTGAATACAGATTGGCTTGCCCAGTACACAGCTAGGATGTAACATTCTCAAATTATTAACAGTAAACAGGAATATCTCATTTATTAACAGACATTTCTGAAAAAACCTAGATGTTTGGGGTTGGTGTGCTTGAGTCCACAAGGATTATTTTCAGTCATGGCTTATACTAAACTAACTCACCTAAATATGTTGACCAGTTGTGATGTCCTCTTCAATATATTAGCAAGGTTTAATTTATTGAAAGAGTGCAGGGTTTTGATTTTTGAGGGAAATTATTGGGTCTGAAAATAATCCTTGTGGACTAAATTAGCACACTAACCCCAGATGTTGAAAGTTGATTCTCTGACTGGTATCCTTCAGCTTTGGCTGTTTTTCTCCAAAGATATTCCACAGATAAGGTTTTGAGCCAGGTTTTGAGAAGAGTAGTGTAAGTTTATATGTATTGGGTACCCAATTTGGGTGCAAATTTTGGCGTTACCAGAAATTAGTACGCTCAGATTGGTTGGTACCCAGTTTCTGCAGTAAACTAACTCACCTAAATATGGCTCTTTATCTATTGGGTCTGGGTACCAGTTAACCTGAGTGTACTAATCTGAGGTAGCCCCCAAATTTTGTTTGCACTGAAAAAAAGGGAAGGATACCAAAGGTTTGGTATGTAGTCTTTTTGTTTGTACATGTAAATTGTATAGGTGAAACGGGTTGCTCAAAACAGCAAACAAGGTGACCAAATTTACCATACATGTATGACTTTGGAAAATCCATGTTGCTGGAACATGCTGACCAAGATTGTTGAGTTCAAACCTGTGGTTTACTGAGAACCTGCTTCGGACTTGATTGTGTTCTTTTTGACTAGTCTCAAGCTATTAACTGACTATAGCAACAGGCATGCAACTTTTCCTCGGATCAGCTGATTTCCTCTTTTTTCACTTCACTCTTATGTCATTGAAAAGGGTTCAACACTGTTCAAAGTATGGTAAAGATTGGAATTTTCTTGTTTTTTTGTTAGTCAAAGTTGCCTGCCTAAGTTAAGTGAGCGGCTGTGTGTAACTATAGCCTTGTCCAATTTCCACAAAAACCAATTACACAGTACTATCACTGGTTGGTTGCTTTGGGGACTTATCTTTATACCAGGCTTGCTGGGGACAAGTCCGATGAGCTTTGAAAATTTGGAGAGGTCATGACTTGTGTCTGTGTGCTGGGCTACTTTCTCATATCTGAACCAGGCCCCATTTCTCAGCCTTCAAAAAAGAAATACACGGGTTTACACTTCGAAAAGTGCGCATGCGTGAAAGTGCCTCGTTTTGAAGTTGCAATCAAAAGCTAAGATGGCCGCCGAAATGTAAACCCCTGTATTCACAAAGTGTACTGGAATTGTACTAATTTTTATACAGACATGTTTCGATCGTACCAGGATCTCTCTTTTGCGTCAGGCCCTCCTAATTCTTAAGCATTTGATATATTTCAGGTCATTTTGGCTGATGAGCAGTTTGTAATTTTTATACTATTACATGTAATACAAAACCCAAGCGGCCAATGGCCCTTAATAGGCTAGCAACTTTCTGCAGTCCTAAATCCTCACAAAGACTTTAAAAGAGCTTTATAATTGAAGCAGTTTTGAACACGAAAATATTAATTTTTGTCCCATAATTATAAGAAATTTAAGAGTGGTGATTTATTGAAAATGTTCTTCCGGTACATCATTTAATTTAAAGAAAAGTAAATTGATAATTAAGGGTATGAAACAGATATATGTTAGGGAATTATAATTGTTGTAATCAAGATCTACTTTTAATTTTATTTTTTGGTATTTTACTGAGAATTGGGGGAAATTAAAATGATATATATAAATGACGATTTATCTTTGGAACACTTTTTTGCCTAAGTTTGGATGTTTTGATTTAAGGTTCTACTTTTGTAGGGGAAATAGTTTCCAGTGTATTTCTAGTAAAGAAAACCGTACTTCATAGAAAACGACATTGGTGTATAAAATCCAAACAAATTCAAAGTCATTTGATCACACCAAAATCAAAAATGTAAAAATATGCACATGTATTGATCCATACATTTTCACCATTTGCCCCCCAAAAATGTGTTCTGGATCATACAAAAATAGCAAAAATGATTGTTACAGGGTTATTAATCCAATTTCTGAGCAATTGTCACAAGAAAATAAATTTCTCAAAAATCAGCTCAATAACCATAATGTGAGTTTTTTTGCAAGTTGCAACATTCTCTGAAGTAAATGTCAGGAAAATTTCACAATGGCCCTTTTAATTTATTGGATGACTATTTAATAGATTTTTGTTTAACAGTTGTCGTAAAAGCCACTTTCCGCCTTGTGTAAGACATGTGCACACATAGCCTGGCCAGATGACCTCTATTTGACCGGTGACTGATAATAAGGCCGGCATGAACACAGGAAGATTAATCCAGGGTTGAAGGGGTTAATCCTACATCAATCCTACATTTTTTGACAAAGGTTGTGCAATGTTCTCCTGAAATTGGCTGCTGGTCTTGATATAGACTAAAGACCGACTCTCAATTAACCAACTGAGTCGGCCGAAGATCGGAGGGACTTTGACCGTCCAGCAACTTTAGCTTTCTTAGCAGACTTGACGGAAGACAGGGCCTTTCCCGATCGCTTCTTGCCAGCACTCGGGGATTTCTTTGGCGTCTTCGCCTTCAAAGTCTTAGCATCTTTGCTTCTGGTCCTCACCGCGATCCCCGCCTCCTTCTCCTGATCACTCAGATCCTTCTCTGCCGTACCGTCGCTCCCGATCGAGTCCGTCTTGGATTTTGAACCGAGCTTCTTCTTCCGGCTGCGAAGGAGTTTGGGCGTCAGCTCTGGAGTTTTAACTCCGGTCTCGGTTTTGCCGTTGATCTCTTTCCTCTTCTTCTTTGTGACGTGTCCGGGATCGGTTCTTGTCTTCTTGGATTTCTTGGCTTCCTTGGGCGTGACATCTGGATGATGGTCGCTGGTGTCATCCTCCTGAGTCTCTAACATCTTGGAGTCTTCATCATCGGAAGGCTCAAGGTCCATACTCGCTTCTTCCTCGCTATCAGAGCTTTGAGCTAAGTCGGGACTCTCTGTGATACCTGGGCCAAGTACTGCTGGTGTCGTATCGATTGTAAATGAAGGACCACTTCCTGATGCCTGAATGCCACTGTCGATATCCATGCTAGTTGGGGGAGGGACAAATTAAAAGATCAAGATCATCATTTGCTCTATTAAAACAATCCAGTTTCGTCAATTAGTCTCAGAAAATCATATAAATGACAGAAACGAAATTGATTTCAAAATGTTCCCAGAACATTCTTTTTGAAGTAACAATTTGTGAAGCTATATTCACGGACAAAAAACCCTCAGAATTCATAACAAGAACTTCATTGGTAATACCTTTTGCCAAAAATTTGCCCTCGATACAAATTTGGCATAGACAAACGCAAACTCTATTATCTGTTTTCAGATCCAATAATGAATCCAAGCATGTTTTCCCAAATTAAATAATCTTTGCAAAACCTTGCATTTTTGACCCTCTCAATTAAAACAAATTCCAAAATAAAAAGCTGAAACATATTTCTAAATTTTCTTTTCAATTCCACTTACCTATCTCCAACTGGCCCTATGGCTCTTCTCATCCTCTGCCAGGTGTACTCCACAAACATGGCTTGCTGCAACAGACGGTTCATCCTCTCAAAATGACGCTCTGTTTATAATCAGACAAGGAAGAAGATCTCGTGTCAAAGCAACAGTTACCGGTAATCATGGTAATAGTCATCACTTCATACCCTTGTTACTGTCACTTGGACTCTCCAAGAATAAACTGCAGAGGGCAGTATTCATTCTGAACATCAATCAATCAATCAGTGGGAGCATGCATCGGGGCAGCTCGTTGCCGCATCTACCTTCGAGTGGTACACCTTCAGTCTTCTGATATCCCACAGGCAGCCACCCGACCCATCCCCTATCTCAGCAAAATAACGATCCATCTGACACAATCACGTGTTAACCATGCCCTAATTTGTGGAATCTATTTTTCGGACCTAAAATGTTTAACTTTCTTCCATTCTCTGCATCTAATTTCCGGCCAATGGATACTCTTTCTTCAAAACTGAAGTTATTCCTCCTAGAATGAATCCTGCATATATACCTGTGTACGGAATCAGTCCTTCCAGCGTCTGCTGCATTGTGGGAAAGGTCATGAGGTCATCTGGCTGGTAATGTTTCAGTACGATGGCGATGACGGCCTGTGCCGTGTGGCAGTGTTTGGAGTTGGTGTTCCAGTGCTTGCAGAAGCCAAGTAAAGACTCTGCACACAGATCAATAACAAGGGACATCAATAATTATTTCCAATGCAGTAAATTAATCATCTGGAGAAGCTAAGCAGCGAGTTGCTAGGGCTAAAAATTATTTGGTTACCAACCAAAAACACATATCGTGTGTACATATTATTTGTGACTGGTTCCCAGCTGAATTACTGTTGGGAGAAAATTTGCTGGCAATAAAATTTTCTGCTTCACACAATCACAAAATGGAATCTCAACAGTTTATGCTTTTAATGTTTTGTGTTGACAAAAATTTGTAATTTGTTCTTGACACATTCTAGCAGCTGACAAAGTTATCCAATTCATATTTTTGGTGAGAAAAGTAAATATGACTGAAACGAGACGTGAAGTGAAGACTTCAAATTTCTTCTGATGATACTGACCTATTTGATCTTGTCTCATCTTTTCCATCGTCTTCTCCAGATTTAATTCACCCTCTGGCTCATCCAGTATGTCTGCAAGGAGCAGGAATGAGGAAAACGATCAAATCGAGACAAGGTAAGAAGTGAAACAAGGACATAGTTGCATGAATCTCAACCCAAGTCATCCTATCCCAAACCCTTCATAATCTATACCTTCTAACCCACAGATTTTCTCCACCATTTGAACCCAAAGCAACCCAAGGCAACCCACCTTTACCTAGCTGATAAACATCAAACCAAGCCCCTCCAAACCTAATCCTTATCGTACTTTCTTAGCCCCTGGAGGCTCTATCACTCACCCCAAACTCAATGTAACCCCCAAGACAACCAACATTCACCCTCTCAATCTAGGACAACCTAAACCCTACTAACCGAGCCAATTGTATCCCAGGCATTCTCGACCATCCTAACCCAAAGCAACCTTTTCATGTCACTGACAAACCTCAATTCAAATCATTCTAACCCAACCCCTTCTATTTTTCTAGTCCTAATCCTAATCTTGCCTTCTTAGCCCATATTTTCTCACTCACTCCAATACAACATGCCCAAGGCAAGCCAAGATAACCCACCTTCACTCACTCAATCCATAACAACCTAACTCTCCTATTACCAAGCCGATTACAGCCCTGGCATTCTCGACCATCCCAACCTGAGGCAACTTTCTTCTTACATCAGCAGACAACCATCAACCAAACTCATTCCATCCCAAATGTTACCTTCTTCACTCCTGGCTTTCTTAACCCCCAACCCAAGGTAACCCACCTCCACCCACATGATCCATGACAACCTAACCCTTTAGATAACTGATTTTGTGGTAACACCATGAGACATAAATTATAAGCTGCAACATTCTCCTGAAAACTTGCTGGAACGTCGAGTTAACTGGCTCCTTTCAGAGCCTCACAACCCAATACAAGAGTTTAATGTATGTGTCATGGTGTTAATACCGTAAATCATTTAATATCTTATGTACTTCTGCCGTGCGTAGCCTTAAATCTAACTTAACCTATAAACCCTTCCTAGAGTCCTAGACCATCTAGCTGTAGCCCAGTCATTCTCACACGAGCCTTTTTTTTCCCAACCCATTTAAACCCCCAAAATGGCACAAAGGCTTCGAAGACGTACTCTTCATGATAGTGAGAACTCTGAAGGGCTGATTGAGGGTGATGGCCAGTCTGATAGCCTTCAGATATTTCTTGTCATGAAGCAAATTGGACAACTCCTGCTCTCTGCAAAAACAAAAACAAACAATCCGATGATCTTGATGTAAGAATTCCAAATTTGAATTCAATGAACAAGCTTTGAAAGTTCAGATAGTTTAAACAAACTTTTCACAAAGATTTGAGAGAACTTACTTCAGGATCTGGTCTTCTTCCTTCTCAATTTCCTCCGTTTGTTCGATCTCCGTGATATCCTGACAAGGAAAATAAAAAAAAACTAAGAATGACTTTTAACAACCAGTTATGGTGTCTGGGCTCTAAAGTCCTGTGTCTTTGAAAATATCTCACTGTGCAGTATCCCTTTGTCACATTCTCTGGACTTGGACCAAGTTGAGCCATCAAGCCTCATGTAAAAAAAATAACAGTGCCTGGGCTCTACAGTCCTGTGTCTTTGAAAATACCTCACTGTGCAGTATTCCTATGGCACAATTTCTTAGGACTTGGACCAAGCTTGGCCATCAAGCCTTATGTAAAGTAACAGTGTCTGGCCTCTCCTGACACAGTGTTTGGGACCTGTAAAATGTCTTTCAAATTCCTGGAAGATTTAGGATTGCTTTGAAGAGACTGTCCATCATAGTTCTTATTGCACTATACCTTCCATATGAGTATGTTGGAGTCCGCTCCACCACTGACGAGTAAATCCTGCCCTCTATTGGCAGCTAGTGCCCAGATCTTCTGGCTGTGATCATCAAACGTCTTGATACACTCGTTGGTCTTGATAGTCCAGAGTTTCAGCAATCCGTCAGAACCACTGTAAGAGCAGATTGGGCAGAATGAAACCAAATTAGGTGAAAAGACGGAAAAAGTCATCCAAAACAAAAATGATAACCAGCAGCAGAGATCTGCCAATTAAAGGCATCATGAAAATATAATCTGAATAAGTAATTTACACAATTTAAGAAACCAAACAAACATAATAATATAATCCAACCAATATTTTCATTAGATTTGGCCCAAAACACATTACCACATTGTTAAGGCTAGCAGAATTTCATACTTTGTTCATGAAAATCATAAAAATGAAATTATGCTATTTCTGCTATATAAACACAAATAAAGAAAGGGGCAAGATCATTGAAAAGGCTTGTGAACGTGTTAGGCTACCTCAGTTGGGTAGATCTGAAGCTGAAATAGCGCCCTCAACAGGTTATGCAACTGACAAATACGTAATCGATGTACCATGTTGCCATATTAAAGAAAAATTTCTGTCTGTTTTCTCACAGGATTATTTCTGACCTACCATGAAACTAACTGCATCCCTCTGGACAGGAAAGAGACTTTCAGCACAGAAGCATCATGACCTTCAAATGTCTGGTAAGAAAAAGACAAGATTTTACTGTAAATCGTTTCTATTTCTTCACCCACATTGCAAACAAGCATAATAAGTACATGTAATAATAAGCAACATTCATAATGCGCAAAGTATCTGGATAGTACCATTCAAACGTGCAGTTTATTGTCCCTGGTCATTGGGCTACATTAACAATCCTGAAACCATCTCAACTCCCTGGAAAGTTAACACGCCCGGCTGCTGTAGGGTACACATAGGCTAATCAAACCACAAAGCCATCTCTATCCTCTCAGATACCCATTAACACCTGGGTGAAGAGGAACAATATGTGACAAAGCATCTTGCCCAAGGACACAAGCACCACAAACCCATGGCTGGATTCAAACTCACAATCTGAAAATTGACCACTAAGACCTTGAGTATGACACACCAGACCACTACCCCACCAATTATTACAGTGCAATTTGAATGAACATTTGTTCAATTTTACCTTGACGCAGCTAAAGTCAGATATGGCCCATATTCTAATGGTTCCGTCAGCTGAACTGGTAGCCAGGGCCTGTATAAATATACAAATAAATAAATAAATATTAATATTTTCCAAATACAATCTTTAATCAAAAAAATGTACCAGGCATATCTCAAGGCAAGATGATTCACTTTCAACAATAACATTTATAATAGTTGCATTGTTTTAGAATTTGAAGGTGTAAATTATCATAATTTTTAACATGATCTTTCGGACACCCACAAAACAATCATTTGGAGATAAGGGAACTTTTCTTATAAACAAAATCTGATTCATTTAAGAAAGAATAAAAATCTCTTTCAAATTCTCAAAACATTTTAAATTTGCAGAAAATTATATTGATGTCATTATAAAATTAATGTTGTCTCCCCTAATTTGGAAAAAATCGAACAAGTTAATAATGATTTGATGCTAACCTGATCTGTTGGGGAGAACTGAACACACCATATGCCACGCTTGTGACCTCTAAATGACCCCAGACTAGTCTCCTTCTCAAGGTGCCACAGTTTGGCCGTCCTGTCTTGTGAACCAGTTGCTAGGAGCTTGTCGTTCGGGGAGATGGCAACCGAATTTATATCCTAAAAAAAAAGAATTAGAAAAGTCAAATACCAACTCTAAAAGGCCTTTAAAGCTACCAATAGTAATAATAATAACAACCAGCATTTAAAACGCTCTTTTTGGTGAAATTAATTGCTTTATATCATAATTTGGGATACATAAATCATTATCCTCATCTATTTTCTAGATTCTCAATTCTAAAAAAAAATTTGATTCTCCTTATTCTGGAGTAAATAAAATTAAAAAAAGCAGACGTATTATAAATCAAACAAAGAGATGAGGACCAGTTAAGCTATCAAGCTCATCCTTCTTTCCTTTTTTGGGGAGGGGGAGGGGAATTTGCATATTAAACCAAAGGTTACCAGCCGCACATTCATTTATGCAATGCATATATGTTGTGACTGGTCCCCTGCTGCTTCATTTGTATCCTTTCCTTAATAGCTTGAAAACGTGCCTAGCAATAAGCGATTCACAACAGTGTGCCTCCAAGAGTTTGGAACACGTTGGCCAATCACAATGCACGGAATCGGTTGACCCTTTCCAGATGCGCATTTTCGACAAATTCCGTGCATTGTGATTGGTCAACACGTTGCAAACGCTGAGAGACACACTATTGTGAATCGCCCGTATTATATCAGTTTTTCTACTATAAAATGAACAACCCATGACACAGTACACATTAAGAAATTAAGCCAGACATCCAACCTTTTCGTGCGCACGCTCCGTGAACTTAACATGAAGTGGAGAGGGCGCTGTGTTTTTGTCCTCTATGGGTAGGGTCGTTGGTACATCCCATACTTTTATCGTACAATCCTCGCTTCCACTGACAAAGAATTTCCCTGTTAACCTTTACAAACACAAGAGATAATCATGAAAAGATGTTCAAACAAAAAAGAAAACAAATGTTTGTCATCTTTATAGTAGTTGACGTCTTGTGTGAGATGTTATATCAATTTGAGATGTTTATATACAAAAGTATGTAAAAAAAATAAAAACAAATTGACTTATCAATCAGAAAATTTTCCTATTTTTATGTCAGACATCTTACTGAATCTGATAAAATGATTACCCCGGTACCTTGCTGTTGCCATGGCACCCACAGAGTGGGTGTGTCCCTTGCCAACTGCTACACAATGCACGGACCCTGACAACGGATCCATGCTCCAAAGACGAACACTGTTATCCTGAAATTAACCATACACAGACAAAAATATTTTAACTATATGAAAAAATTGATTAATTATTACATATAAGAAAATTAATCATATTAAAAAATCCATGCAGATTCTCAGGCAAACTTTTATTTCAATATATACTGAAAGTTTGAAAAATCACTTCATTTTGTAGGATTTGGAACATTTGGTTTAAGCAGGTTTTCAGAAGAAAATACGAAACAAATTTGAAAATATCTTACTTTGGAACCACTTATTAACATCAGTCCACCTTTAAATGATTCAAGAGTCAGGATGATATCTGTAACATGAAAAAGAAAAAGAAAATGGTTAGCATTCATTAACATGATAAATGACATTTTAGGGTTGTTTTTTTTCTCAGCGCATTTCAGGATTGCAATTAGTGAATTGCATTGTAGCGTATCCTGCCTGGCGCGTGGATTAGTATGATCACCAGATATTGATCAAGAACTGCGATGAAACAAACAGGCCATAAGAGATTTCAATTGTGATTTCATTTCATCATAGACTGCTCAGCGAGACAAGAGTACAAAAACAGTTGCGGGATGGGCAGATGGAATCAAGATGGTTGGTGATGCTGACCTGTGTGTCCTGGGAGGATCTGACAGCTGAGGGTTGACAGCTCAAAGATACGGAGCTGTTCGCTGTTACTGGCCACGGCTAGGTACGTGTCTCCCTCACCCATAAAACACAGGTCCAGTATTTCTTCATTGTAGCCAACAAACTGTTAAGGGAAGGAAAGGACAGAAAAGAACACATTACGATAATGAGTGGTTGAAAATTGATGGCAACCAAAACGTTTTACCCTTTTTGCAAAAAATCACATATTATAAATGCAAACTAATATGGCACATTGTCATGAACAGGAAAACAATACACCAATCCAGTAGGCCACACCCCCTGACAAATTTACTAATCACAACGCCTTATTTAAGGTCCGACAAATTGCCGCCATTTTGTCTGACAAAATGTTTTAAATTTTGTATTCTTTACTACACACTTTTCGTTGAGTTTACTTTTGTTTCCTATGTACAAGGCAATTCTATGACAAATCTGAGTTTTATTCTAAACCATGGTCAAGCGGTGTTTATATTTTTCATTATATTTCTGACTCTTGATGCCCTGGCTGAGAAGAAATGTACATTTTTGGCCTTTTGCAAAACCAAAGTCCAACAGAAATAGGTGCTTTCGGAGTTTGAGAGTATGCGATGCTTTGCGTGTGGGCAATCTTGACACATTGTGTATGTGCTAGTGTGCGTTGTTGCTTGGACGTTGCTATTGTGGGCGTGGCCTACTGGATTGGTGTATTGCCGAGTTGAATGTAAAGAGAGGCAGGTTATTTAGCGGATAGTTGAATCCTGCTAAGAATTGTGAAGGAAATTATAGAGGATGCACCTTATAAACCACACAAGAAACAATAAATTGATTTGATCATTCTGTCACAAGAGGGCGCTATTTCTCATTGAACTGGTTCATGAAGTTCAATGAGTTTTCTTCTGAGTTTTAGACACCATGTTTAAGAACCGGTTTCTGTCACGGTTGACGCATACCTGTTTTTCTAGTTCAAAATCGTTCAGGCTGAACAACATGATGTTGTGATCATACGTAACCACGGCAATGACCCCTAATGCACTGCAGAGCATGGCCTGGTTGATATGTGTCGCTGTTGATGGTTCTTGACCTTTGACCTGATTTTGAGCCTCGGGCTGAGATTGGTGGGGGAGCTGTCGTTGCTGGGTGAACATGCATTTGGCCGTAGAGGCATTCCACACTTTCAGTAGTCCTGATGAAGAGAACAAATTTCAGGTGTCAGGGGTTGGGCTTTGAAATTGTGTCCCAATATTTGATTGTTTTAATCGAGAAATGTAGATACTTGACTAGAAAGAATTGGTTGAATTAAAAGGGCTGAGCAAGGTTGTACTCAAATTAACTTGTGTGGGTTGAGCTGGGATAGGCTGGGCTAAGTCAATTGTGTCTGAGTGTAATAGTTAGGCCAAGTTGGGCTGTTGTGGGCTCAATGGGGCTTGATAGGGCTGGGCTATTAGGGACGAGCGAAATTGGATGTAAACAGTTTGGTCATGAATGACCGGGCTAAGCTGGGGGCTTGGACAATCTGGGTTGCACTTGACTGGCCCGAGATTGGCTGAAATCGGCTTTAGAGTTGGTGTGGAATGGTCAGGAAAATGTTTAGTTGAATTAGAGCAAGAAATCTGATGAATCTTTGTATCTGAACCAGGCTAAGCTGAGTTAATATGTGGAATTGCTTTTGGAAATGCAATGAAAGGGCAAAAGATGTAAGAATCCAAATATTCATTTTCCTGGATGTTTTCGAGTTCCTACTCACCCTGAGATCCAGCTGTGATGAAGAATGGATCTTTCTCATCAATTCCAATCTTCTTGCAGTCTACATCCGCAGGTGGTACAATAACACACTCCAGAGGCTGAAACCAGACCAACCAGAAACTGGTCATCATTTGACGCCCAATCAAAACGCACAAATTGTATCAATCATAAAGACAAACAACAATTGATGATTCAATTGCGTCTACACTTACCTCGTAGACAGGAACTGTTTTCCGTACTGTGTAGGAGTCCAGGTCCCAGACCGTCACAATGTTGTCTCTACCCGAGCTGTACATAGTCTGGCCATCCCCTGAGAAGGCCAAGCCGGTAACCCCGCTGTAGTGGCTCTCTAGCACAGCTTTGCACCTGAGGGGACCGGTTAAGTTTTGCTAAAATTGTATTGTGCACTGTGAGGACCAACTGTAATATATACCAAACTTTCGTTTCTGAAATGGGAGGCTTTCAAGTCACGTTTCAGTCTATGGGCGTTTATAAAATGGAGGCTCAGGCTCCGGCTCAGGCTCCGGCTCCATTTCACGAATCCATTCTACAATAACGGGTACCAAAATAGAGACTTTTGGCTGCAGTTCGGAAGTAGATTCTCTGGTTTGAAAAGGAAAACAAAGTTTCAGTTTCAATGAAAAACCACAACCTATATTTTTAGCATGTGGATGTCAGAGCTGGAGCCTGAGCCTCCATTTCGTAAACGCCTTGTTAAGCCTCATTTTAAGCCACCTAAATTCCATGGCAATTCATTCAGAGGGGAAAGTGATTCAAACTGGATTTACCTGCTTGTTTGGAGATCCCATACTCTGACCTTGCAGTCATCTGAGGCAGAATACAGCAGCAATGAGCCAGCCTTAGGGTGAAACTCAACCAGGCTGTGAAGAAATAATATTTCATTAAGCTCTAATTAATAACAAGGTTTTAAGAAGTTTTGAGGATTTCCAAACAGGTGACTGGTCATCTCTTCTTTTATCCAGCCTGTTTGCTGTTTTAAATACCTTGTTCTTTATTGCAAATCAACATTTGAATACAATTTTTGACAATTTCTATCTCTGCAAACCAAATTGGGATCTGGACATCCAAGTTATTACATCTGATGAAGTAGTTGTTACTACGAAAGCTTATGTAGTTTTTCTCATAGTTAGTCTTTAAGTGCTACCCTTATTTTCTGTATTATTTCGATAGACTGACACGGCTACCCACACTAAGCTCTTACTAGAAACTTGTAATACACACTGACTGCAATTAGTTCTCACTGCAGCCAATCAGAGAGTTAATAATTTAAAATGGGAGACTGGTCTTGTTTCCTATTGGTCAATCAGCTGCATGAACTTATGAGCTGTCACTTGATTGGATAATAATGAACTGCATAGAGCAATACATAATACTCAAAATCTTAACCTTGCCCCAAAATAAAAATTGAAATCTTCACAATTTGTACCTGACAATTCCTTGTGATCCTTTGAAATTGTGTGTGCAGTACTGCTGGACGATGTCCCAGATCTTGATGGTGCGGTCACTGCTTCCGGTGGCCAGGAGGGTCGAGGTCAGGTCAAAGGTCATGCTTATAATTGGAGCACTGTGGATGGCCTAGAGAAAAATATGACATGAAGAAGAAGACAGATGCAGTCTGTGCTGATTGGTGAGTACATATCCAAGTTTCTTTCTATCAGTGGTTATTGTCAGATTCAATTCAACGTTTCAGATGACAAGCTGTGAAAGTCTTCGTGTTGGATGCTGGGTTTGCTTATGGCTGCATGAATATAGATTTTCAACAGAAAATCATCTGATAATTCTATAAACTCCCAATTTCATTTAGAATTCTGATTGTTTGCAACATAAAACTGAGGTAATAAATTAGCTATTTGCAATAAGGCCTGGTACCCTGACTTCACTAAATACACATGCATTTCCAGCATTTGAATTCCCCAGACTAAGGACACCGTTTCTTATAGCATAATTTGGGGTAAACCACTGAATCGTCAAAATGTTAAATAGGGTTAAGAATGGCATATGGCGTTAGCTTGTTCAACAGCTTAAGGTTACTAGGGGGCATTTTCTGAACCTCGGCTCAGGCTCGGGCTCTGTCAACAATATGCTGAAAATATAGGTTGTGGTTTTTCATTGAAGCTCAAGCTGTGTTTTTATTTTCAAACCAGAGAATCTACTTCCAAACCGCAGCCAAATGCCTCTATTTTGATACCTTTATTATTTTACAATGGATTCACGAAATGGAAATGGAAATGGAAATAGAGCCAGAGCCAGAGCCAGAGCCAGAGCCAGAGCCAGAGCCAGAGCCAGAGCCAGAGCCAGAGCCAGAGCCTGAGCTGGAGCCGAGAAAAGGCCTTGGACTCATCTCTAATCAGTGATACATCAACAATATAAATATTCAGTCAGGAGAATTCAAATTTCAAACATGCTCCTACAATGAAAGCAAGTCCAGGTACAAGTCATTATAAATTCAAATTGAACTTGCTACAGGGGCCCACTCACCTTCCACGTACGGACACATCTCTCTTCCTTCCAGTTCCATTGCTTCAATAAGAGGTTCCTATGGGCAACCACTAAAAACTGTAAAGAAGCACAGTCAATAACAATACATAATAAGATTTGAGGCTTTGTTTGGTGGAGGCACAAAAACATCCCTAACGCTGCAGAGTGCATTAGAAACGGTGGACTATTAAATAGTTTGGTGTTCTGGCCAGGATTTTCTTGCCGTTTTTCGGAAATATGCTACAACTCTTAAAGGTAATATCATACTTTAGTTTTTGTCAAAGAAATGCAGATTCATGGGCAAAAATATCAAGGAAGATAGAGTAACAGTCATCTGTGAAAATTACAGTCCCATACAGTGCCCACTTTTTCAGAAAACAGTGAAAAACGGCCACAGTATTTCTTAAGTCTTTTCATCGTTATTTTTTTTATCTTTAAAAAGATCAAAATTGTTTTTGGTCATTGGCAGAAAATTTTTAACGGTATGTTTCTACCACCACCATATTTATACCCTGAAAGTTATAGTTAAATCTGTGAAGATTTCTGTTTTGGTATGATACCAAAGTATGATATACAAATATTTAATGTTTATGAGTGGAATGGTTAAAAATAATTTCATGAGGTGACAGATGGACTGTTCCATTTCACGAGGCGAAGCTGAGTGGAATGGAACAGTCCATCTGTCACCGAATGAAATAATTTTTTCCATTCTACGAATGTGAAACATTTATTATTTGTTTTATATAACATCTAAGTAGATCTTTGTCATTTGATTTTGATTGGAGGATAACATTTTAAGAGTTAGCGAGACAAAAAAAGCTTAAAATCTTGGCAAACTATATGCTCTTATTACAGTAACGCGCGTTGCACACCAACGCGTACGCGCGCACGCAGTGACAAATAAATGGAACGCCGCTTGACCAATCAAGTATTAGAGTCCCTGGCGTGCAATGGTACAAATCGGATGGAACCAAAAAATGCACGGTGGATGGAACAAATTTCAACGGTTGTGACATAAGCCATGAATTGGTCTATTTATCAAATATCACGTGACATACAATCCTCCAATCAAATGACAAGGATCTACTAAGGTGTTATATAATACCACATGTACCTTAATTAAGGTGGGGATACTAGTGTTTAATTATTTAATGATATGAATTAATAAGCATAGAGTGTGTGGTAGAGCGGGGGAGGTTTGAATGCCCACCGGCTCTCTTCAAAGCTTGGCTTACTTCGTCATCAGGTGTCACTGCAAATGATGTAACGTCATCGCAATCCTCCTGTTAACAAAAAAAAGTAATAAACTGATTCTAACTGTTCATTAACTAAAACAAAATTGAAATGGAAATCTCCATATATGTCTTACAAAATGAAAAGTGAAACTCACATTGTTATTCAACAGATCATCCTAGAAGATTATGATCGTTCCTAGGTGTGTATGGGTGTGTTTTTACTAAGGGTGCATTCGTTTAGCTCCCCCGGGTCGACACCAGTCAACCTCGTCCCCATTCTCTCCCTTGTTTTGTGCAGTAAAACACGACCGTTCCCAGTAAGGGCTAACCCATGTTAGCTAAACGAATTCAGCCTAAAAGAGAAAACATTCCACACTCACCTCCTTAATGGAATGTACCACTTTACCAGAGGTAGTGTCCACTACGTTGACTATAGCTCCATGAACACAGAAGATGTGCTGACCATCTGATGATAGACAGACTTTACCTCCAGTGTAATATGCAGAGATCCTGCTATCTACACGAAAGCTGGGAGTGTGATTGAAAAACAAAACCATCCTGTAATTGGCGATTTGTATTGCTGTTGGTCTTTGTTAATAAATAAATAAATAAATAAACATATAATGTTTGCACTACTTCAATTATCATTTTGCTGGATGCCAAACTGAAATTCTGTGCTTACAATCACCCTTCTGAGCTCACGTTTGGCAAAAAGATACTGCATCAACCCTGTAACTACTGTAACTGCACAGAATCATTCCTGGAAGTTTTATTCTCACACATATACAATTTTACGCTAGCCCCTGTTGCCCTGTTGAGTGCAATCTTTCAAATTCAACCTGCGCAATATTACACTTTTTAACAGTTTGTTCGAGTGACTTGTTTATAAAGAAAACCTGTGAGGCTATGTCCTAGATTAAAAACCTGAAATGAGAATAGCTACGTGCCGTGGTTAAACAAAATTCCAAATAACTGTTTACATTCAAAATTGCGCACGACCCAGTTTAAAACTTGTGCAGGCGTCAAAATTACGTTCAATTCAACATGCCTAACGTTACTCCCCTTTTTATTTTTACGAGCAACAAGCCAAATTTAACCCAAATAATATAATACAGTTTGTTAGTAGTGTGATGCCATGTTTTAAGAAAGAAATAGGGCAAAAGACAAATACAAATTTACAATGAACACCATGTTATGTACATGACGATCAAACACACGGAGAAACACGTGTTAACATACGATTACGTGTAAGTTAGTAACGCGCACAAACTGACAAACTTTTAGTCTTGAAATGATCGCATACGTTTTTCGCATTTTCCTAAAAACGAATAGGCTTTAATTGTTCTCATTTCAGAGAGTAAATCTGTTCATCAAATTACAGAGATCGAAGTCTGCAAAGATTAGAAAACCGACGAGAAATAACTCACTTCGTTTTCAGTTTGACTGCGGCCATGCTGATTACAGTGTGCGTGATCTTTCATTAAATCAATCTTAAATCACATGCACTTACAGTAGATTTGCGCGATTTAATGTAGAATTCTACTACCAACCTTGTATTACTCCCGCTGTAATATGTATTCTAGAAATCACATGCGAAAGTCTGGTAACTGGACTCAGTGCATGTTATCTGAACGGTATTTCTTTTTAATGATTTGCCATTTGACTATTTTGTTAGGCTTTTAAAATATTTTAGAGGGGGAGTAATCGCATAAGATTTGATATCAATATCAAGACTGCATTGCAGATTGGAACAAATATTTTGCACTGTGATTAAAACAGCCTTTAAATTACGTAATCTAGTGTTTTTATTTTAAAAAGTGATGATGTTCAAATGGATGTACGAAAAAAAGTTTGCCATTTGAAATATTTCCCCCCTCTCAATTTAATGCATTCGTCCATACAATTGAAGTAAGTAAATTCAATTTCCGGCTACAAATACGCGTGGCGAATGGGAACGGGCTGGCAACAACTTTCCCGCTGTCCTATACTTTATGCTGTACTTCCGGTTACAAACATTGTCTTTCTTGCTCACAGTGCTCTATTTATCTTTGTGTACATGTGCAATGCATGCATCGGACACATAAGTGTGGATCGCTGCTTGCTTGGATACAGTACAGTCGGGTACGGTGGTGGTGATCAATCTTGCTTTTATCACACCTCGCAGGCCTAATTATGGAAGCAATGCAGTCAATTAATTCGTCGTGATTCACAACAGTTTCCACTTTGGCAACATCTGCAGTACATGTTGCTTTGTGTCGACGTTTTCAAGTTAAATTTGTTTGAACTAACGTTAGTTCCAAGGTGAACCGGCAGCTTCACCGCGGAATTAAGCGTAGCGTGCGACGAGCCACGTCCATACCGGGTGTGTCGCTGCGTTTTACGGTCGACCATGCACGCCAAACACGCTAAAGTTGATCTCCATGAGGCAGGTAAAATGTTTGTTTCGATAGCCGTAATCAGTAAACATGAGTGGTGACCCTGACTTGAAGTAATCAGTAAGGGTAAATTACTCTTCAATTATTATTTAATAAGGGTAATTGTGGACAACTTTAGTTTTAGTACTTAATTACTAAATTAGTTTTAGAAACTAGTATTTTAGTATTAGTAACAGTTACTTGTGTTATTTTATTGTCCTTTATTAGGGAACCACTTGTCCACAAATTGCACCCTATAATTGTTTCATGGAAAATGACGAAAGAGTTCCATTTTACTTCTGGGAGTTGGAGAGATTATTATGGTATTTTTACCCTATTTTTTAAATATTTTTTAAAATAATTTTAGAGATATTTCTCAATTACTTCCAGATTGAAAGGCTACTCCGCTCACGGAGTAGCCTTCTAAATCTGGGAGTATTTCTCAATGAACCAATACACATGTATAATATTAATAAACACTTACTTGACTTACTTTACTGAAGAAATGGGGGAGGGGTCATTTTGCAGAGCAAATATTTTATTTTTAGATAGGAAAAAATTCAGGATTTTCAATTGCTGTAATCATTCCTTGCTATAATTCTTGACCTATTGGCAGTATTGCTAATTAACATATCCCTTTTGTTGCCAATTAATTAATTTTAATGCAATCTGGCATATTTTCCTGTCTTTAATTCATTTAGAGGTGGCTGTATCCATGTTATCCATGTATTTAAAAAAAAATATCTTGAAGCTGCAAGTTCAGACATTTTTACTTAGTTAAATAGCATGGATAAACAAAAACTGTATACCTTGTTTGAAAATAAATTTATATACACTGTATAGGCCTGGCCTAGTAGGCCCTATACCCAAAGACTGTCCCAATTCCCCCAAAGTCCCAAAATTGTCCCTTGAAATAGTTATTTTTGGCAAAAATCTGAGCCATTGCAAGCCTGGCAATAAACGGAGGCCGGCCGCGTAGGGCATGGCCTTCATTACCTTGGTTCCCCCTTCAAATGTTTCCATACTCCATAGACATTATGATTTTCCAATGGATGTGCCCTTTGCAATGGAAATTTGGCCTTGCCCCCACCAAACCTTACTTCCACTTTCCAGCCCTGCCATTGCAACATTTTTAACTTAGGCAATTTTTTTAAAAAGAATTCCTGCATTTGTATTATGGCATCATGCATGATTATTGTTGTCATGATTGACTAGAGAAAGCTGTCAGCTGTTGTTATTGTGTTTGTTTACAGTTTTCACTGGTTGCTCATAGTAACCTCTTATTACAGTATTACAGCTGGGGTCGATTTCACAAAGCCCTGCGATCGTCCGTAACTCGAGTTACGAAGGATAACCCATCGTAGGGGGCCTATAACACGTAGGGCTTCAATGCATTAAAAGTCCTACGATTGATAGTAAGTTACGAAGAGTTTGGTGAAATCGACCCCTGGTAATTTTGCTGAAGTTTTTCAACAAGAGTGACAGTGTGGCAACAATATATTGGCAATTGGAGACCTCCTCATTTTGTAAATTTTGTTTTGTTATTATTTTGGATTTTTGGATGTTTTATCTTTGTAATTTATTCTTGATGTATCCTTATAGTTGCTGAATAGCATTCTCACCATATTCATCTTATATCATGGAAGTATGCATTTTTAATACAAGGCTGTAAATTCCACACTCTTTGTCTAATTTCTTGACAGCATTCACTGGGAACGTTTCATTGCTCCGGTTATTTCTGGACGAGGGTCAGGTATGAAAACAGCCTTGATTAAATCATTTCTTGTACAATTTGAGAACTGGCTACCAGTATGTATTGTATTTTGATATGTGATTGTTACATTGCTCAAGCTGTGTTAGAAATCTGGTTACTACAGTCTGTTCCTAGCTCTATGCTACAGTGTACTTCATCATTTTCATTAGTCAGTTAGTACAATTGAATTTTGCAAACTTGTGCTGACTTTAATTATTTCCAAATATATTTGGTTTAGTTTTGCTTTCTCCAAAGTACCCTTATTCCCAGAAGAAATTTCTGTGTGACCATGCAGTAAATAAATTTATATAAGGTTGAGAAGGCTAGAATTGTCGAAAGCCCTTCATTTGGCTATTAAATGAGAACTGGACAAATGGAGCCAGGTCGCAACAGATTTTCATATATTTACTCAGCACTGTACATAAATAAGTGGCTTTATTTTAGACATGGATAGTATATCAATTTAAGGAATGTGAAATTAAAACCCTAAAACCTGAAATACAAAATACATTTAATACAATGTATCGCAGAAACAAAAATGGTATAAAGAAACTTTGACACAATGTTTGAGAGAATGAGCTTACAAAGGGAGAATTTGATACAAGATAAACACAAAAACAAATAGGCAAAGGACAAGGCCTTGTGGCTTTGTGTATCTGAATTTAATTATTTTTGTAGGCCGTTCTAATTTAGCTGATTTGAAGTAGCACCTTGAAAATGGCAGACAGTCATTGTCTCTCGGCAGTTGGCTTAAAACCAGACAACCTACGACGACCAATAGCGTTCCGCACTAATGACGTCACACCATGCATGCACGCGCACACATACCCCCACTCACCACACGTTTGCATTGGCCGGTTGCAATGTTTGTCTGAGGTTCGGTGCTATTTGTAACGCAAGTGCGCAGTGCTATTGCATGCATAGCGCTGCTTATTAAACATCAAAATCTTGCTTGAACATAAAGCATTGCTGAATAAAAACCAGCTTGCAGACCAATGTGAATCTTTTTTTAAAAATACTAAGCAAACAAAAGTCCGAAACAATCATCCCCGGGCACATAAAGATTTGGTTGGTAATCCCGTTATTACCGACATGCTCAGCAAATTTTGACACTTGGCAAACGGCTGTATGAATTTGGCCCCCAGGTAGCAAACAAGTAAATGACCTACGTAGCAGTGTTCAGAACCTACCTCTAACCCATTTACAAATTTGACCAGCAGCTCTTTAATAAATGAAGTGATGCACACATACATCGTACTCAAACCCTTTACTTTCAGTGTGTACATAGACTCGGAACAGGCCGTCTGAGAAAAAAAATAGATTAGATTTTCTTGCCAGGGGCAATTTTCTTCGAAAGCCATCATGTTACAACCATGATAGAAGAAAGTGACTACTAGTCTTCTTTTTCTCAGGCCTGTACCGTACAGAGAGAATAACCGCACATTCACATCGTGACAAATGGCAATAATATCCCCGTTGAATACAATTAGCAACATCCATTTCTATTATAACAAGAACCTAAAATGTTGCCATTAAAATGGTATTTTTCAAATAAGGCTCACGTTGCATTAAAAATTGATTTTGAAAGTTGAATAACGAGAGAAACGTTGATGTGACCGACTCAAGGCTGAAAAATGAGCTGCCTGGATCATCTTCTATAATGGCTCAGCTTGATAGTGTATCATTCTATAGAAATTAATATGTCTACATGTCCGTACAGTACTGTGTATGCATTTTCAGAGGCTTTTCACATTTGAAATGGACCCTGTCCTCAATAGGAAAATCTACTTAGGAGCACCATCGTAAATATGGTAGGCCTATGATGCCTTTTTTTATTGAATCATTACAGTTTCTTCTGTTTTTTTAACCTTTGCTAGTTGGCTCTAGGTTTTATGCAATTGGAGACTTTGGAGAACCGGTCTTCAAGTCAACACCGCATGTGCACGCAATTGTGAGCATGCGTGCATTGTTTTGCACATGTGTCCGTGTGTGTGCGCGTGCGCTGTTGACTTGAAGACCGGTTCTCCAAAGTCACCCTTTGAACTATGCAATCTTTGGGAACAGGATATTTTACAACAAATTTCAGTGTTTCTGAACAAAAAAAAACAGAATGAGAGAAGCTTTACAGAGTCGCCACTTCAAGGCTTTCCCCAGAATTTTACTTAATAACTCGTGAAGTGCATATAAGGAGCAGGTTGTTTTTGATATGTACAATGGTGCCTTCTGAATGGCTTTTACATTTTGTTTTGTTACCTTTTGACACGCATGTATACCTGAGTGTACACGTCTGTAAATGTCAGCCTGAAATATTGAGTGTTTTTATCCAAACAAACAGAGCGCTTCATGATTTTTCCTTGAAGATTGTATCACTGTATGATACAGTATGCTTTAAAATTTGTCTCCATATTGATCTTGGTAGGAGGACTGAGAGGGATTGGTAAAGATCCAAAACATCATCTTATCACATCATCAAACTTATCACTTAAAGAAATCATTCCAGAACCAATATAGTGTGAAATGTTTCCTTCTGAAATGGTGTCATATTAAAGACAAAGTTCTGTATAAATTGCACATATGACATAAGTCCGAGTATCACCCATTCTGCTCTGTGTCACTAAGTACAAACGTCTGATACATGCGTACATGTAAATTTTATGCAGCGCGGCACATCAGCCAATCAGATCTGTTTTGAGAACATTTCCGTCATGATCGTGATGGAGGATGTTGATTGGTCAATTTTGTGCGTCGGCGCAGCAGCAGCTAATATACATGTATCACCGTGATAGACTTGCTTGCCAAACGGTACGATAGTAGATGCCCCCTGATTGGTCAAAACTTAGAGCGGTCAGTGCTGGGTTGGTTTGCATTTTAATCAGGAAATCTGCTCGCATGTGATAGATGCTTGCTCGCTGGGATACAGTGAGTGCGTCTATCACAATATGACATCAGCTGTGAGGGGAAAAAAACAAGCCTTATTTTTACTTTTAGTGTACATAAAAGTTAATTTTTAGTGTGTACACAACTTTGTTTTACGCATATTTCTAATTTGTATGGCCCATGTAAATTTCACAAACTCTGGGTCGGTGTTGCTTGGTAAACAATGTAGAATGTTTGGATAATTAGAGTGTGTGATACAGCTGCAGCACAAATAATTTGTACAAAGACATCTGTTGCCAACAACCTGTACAGTATAGATGATAGACTGTGCACAATATTTGAAATGAAATCCACACACATATATATGTCATTACGGAGAAAAATGAATAACATTTAATTAAAATGCTTAGAGTTGGGAGGGCAGGCAACTCTAAGCATTTTATACATTTCAGGTCATTTTTGCTGATGAGCAGTTTGCAGCAGTTTATTACTTGTATTAAAATTTAATTAAACCAGAAATTTCTTATATTTCGAAACCTCTCAGAAACCTAATACAAAATCCACTTTAAGTAAATACATGTACTGCAGGTCAGTTGGTTTAACAAGCAAGCGTTCCTTTTGATTTCTGAATGCTTTTAAAATCGATCAAAATGTGATAAAAGCTTCTTTGGGATTCCTGACTTACAGGGTAATTACTTTAGGGTATTAACTCTCTTTTAAAAAGAAAACATCATCCAAATAAGACTTTAGGAACGACCCATCTCTCAGTCGGGTTCAGCCATGCGTGTGTTTTTGTCGGCAGCGCTGTCAGCCGAACCTGATTTTAATCTGCTTTTCTATCCTTCCCTTTCATTAGCATGAACATGATGAATCCATGCGTGTTCCTCTATAAAAGCAATCAAAGGAAATACTGACGAGCATAATGCACACAATGCAATTACTAGTGATTGCGGTGGAAACACGAAAATATTACATACAGATTAAGTTGTTTTTTTCCCCAGAGGTACCACAGTAATTACCCTATTGTTGCTCAGAGGCAAGGATAAACATGGAGTCTTGTTTGCATATTTATTTAAACCGGCGTAATGCCACCTACTTACAATATTTCAGAAGACCCTAAGCAGATCATTTTATAAGGAGACAACTTAAAAGGAAAACTGAATTCTTTATCTTTTTGTGTCGGCTCATAGGGAAATGGGCCTGTTGATTTTTAGAATACAAGAAAATAGGGAAACAGGAAAATAATCTTCACTACACTTGATGTAATTGACCTTTTACATTCTCCTTTTTTTTTAGGACAATTAGAATTTTAGGGGCATTTCGTCGAATCGGGACATTTTTGGGGACAATTTTTCATTGGAGACGATTCTAAATTTTTGTATCTTCTTTTTTGTGTGGAAAGTCTGTGCTAAGTGGCACAGCCATGCAATTTGAACCTAGTCGGGAGGAAATGTTCAGTATTGGGCGGTGCTGCCCTGTGCCGCCCACTGTGGCTAGAACACTGGAATAATGTTTAGAATATGATTTTTTGTAGGTACTGTGTCTCATCTGTCCATTAGGCCTATCACTTGCCCGTGAGTTTTTTCTCTTCTTATTTTTGTCTGCTTTCACTTATTTGACATCGGATCCATCCGCCCCGGCACAGTAATCAGCAACCAGTCGGAAATTTCACAGCCCATCGCCTGCGTTGGCGAATTTGTCAAGGCTGTATATGTATGTAATTCTTCTTCATCAGGAATGGTCTCAACATGAGATTAACCGGTGTCATGCTCCTTCACTCCTATTAGTGACCCTTGGCAATCATAGCCCTGTCAGCAAGAGGGGGAGGGGGGAGCAGAGTACCAGCTATACATTTTACATGAAGAAAATGGTTTGCTAGTTGGAGGGGGGAGGGACAGCCCTTCTAGGATATCAGTTCAACTTGGCTACATGACTTCAGGCAGTCTTCTTTCAATGTCTACATTTTCTTTTGCATTTTGTATTTTGCATAATTTCGCCATTTTTGCATTTTGCATTTTGCATAAATTTTGCATTTTGCATTTTGCATTTTTGTTTTTTGCAGTTTGCATTTTGCATTTTGCGTTTTGCAGTTTGCGTTTTGCATTTTGCATACATTTGGAATTTTTCATAAATTAGGCAATTTGCTTTTTGCGTTTTGCGTAAAGCGTTTTGCAAATTTTGCATTTTGCATTATTTTTACCCAGTTCGGGAATTTCTCTATTTTTTTGGTGTTTAACAGTTTAATGTAATCCAGGCCAGTTTAGCCAAGATGAGAAAAATACAGAAAATGCTCATTCAGAAATTCATTCAAATTCCTGACTCGAAGACACTTTTGAGATATAATTCAGTGCATGACTAAACCCAATTGAAATTTCCTTGGACATGTTGGATGTCTTTTGTAAAAAAAATTGCCTGAGATACATGTAGTTTAAACGGTTTTATTAAATTGCTCTCTTTTGTGCATATTTTGATGCTCTATTCAATTGATATTCAGTGACTTTTGACATTTACACAATTGTACGTAATGTTGTATTCATCATTGTAACTATAGTATGTAGGTCTCTAGTTCACAAGCATACACTGTACATATATCTCATTCAAAGCACAGAGGACAGAGTTTTATTATTAGATCTTCTCGTTTTGTGAAACAGGCCTTTATTGAGCTTTTGAATTTCTGACTTGTTTGATTAATTTATTATTTATTATTTTGATGCTGGACGAGAAAAGGCCTTGTATGTGTACATGACTACATGTACATTTACACAATACTTTATGTTAACATTTTGTGTGCACTGTACATTAAATTGTTTTCAGAAAATATGAGATGTGGGGCTTGTGGGCCTATAGTAAATAGGTAAGGCAATCGGTCTGAATTGTGTACAAAATCTATACTGTACGCGATGTACATGTATACATGTATGTAAACACCTGTATACAGGGCAACTTCTTAATTAATTTATTATAACATTGCATTTTCAAGACTTTGAATAAGATGGTGATTTTTAGGACATTTTATCTGGAATTGTGGTCAAATTTGCTGCGGGGTTGAAATCGGTTGGACAAAAAACCATGTCTGTATTAAATTTGACTCTGCAATACATCCAAGTTCTTTTATGATGTCATCGATTCTCATCATGTCATATCAGCATTTTGAGCTTGTTCGAGTACCGTTATTATTACTTAAAGGCATTGCATACGTTTGGTAATGACTCTGAAAATTTATGGCAATAGAAACTTACTTGGTGAGAAGTACAGCTGCTTTGGATAGTATAATGCATATTGAGAAACGTTCAATTCGAAGTACCGCGGTTATGGAAAAATATGTCACTTTTTATCTCCAAAAATTATGAATCTGAGAAGCGTTATGGCCGTAACGCTTCTCATCTATTGACTTACTGTTCTCTGGCGTGAAATAACCGCTCTAGATAGTTTGTCGCCAAAATCTCAAAAACGCTACCACCTTTTGAATTGAAACTTTCACAGGTTAGTTTTATGGTATATATAAACAATTATATTGGTTTGAAACAAACATAACTCTCAAATTACCAAACGTATGCAATCCCTTTAAATGCGAAAGATATTGCTAGAATTTCACAAATGGGCCAATTTCATGGAACTGCTTTAGCACAAAAATTGGCTTAAGCATGAGAATTCTTGGTAAATAAAAAACTCCTTGTGAATGTTATGCTTAGCAAACAATTGCCGTATATAAACTTTCAAAAGCAGTAAAAATCGGTCATGAACATTTGGTTGGTTATTCTGTTTGACCAAGGAAGACTTTTCATGCTTAAGAATATGTTGTGCTTTTAAAGGCACCTCTATGAAATTGGCCCCTGAATGGCCTCATTTTAATACAATAAAAGTCAAACTACAGTAGTTGGATATCCTAGCTGTTTCCAAAATCGCAGCCCCAGCCTTCTCTCTTGGGAGAATGGAAAGTGCCGTGATGGCATAATAATTCCCTCCAGAATAGTGTGCATAAAAAATAAGGCCAGTAATCTAAGATGAGCCGCAAGATGATGCGGTTGATTTAGAAGCAGATTGCCCTGGCCTGCTGGGCCTAATTTTATGGTTTCTATTCTAATACCATAAGCGTAAAATCAGTGCTTACAGAAGCAAGCAAGGCCTAGTGATCTAAGACGTGCTGCAAGATGATGCAGTTGATTGAGATGCAGATTTGCCCTGCTGGGACTACATATAATTTTATACCTCTGCTTAGCGTAGAATCAGCGCTTACAGAAGCAGGAGATTCTGTGCTTACAAGTATCTATTGAAATCATGGATTAGGGAGGAATTTTCATTTGTGCGTACGGTCGTATACTTGGCATAATTAAGGATTTTTATATCACTTTATACTGTACTTGGATAGCATAGAAAATCAGCGTTAACCCTAAGTGGAGAATAAGCATTGTAATGAATCCTGCTGTCATGTTTGCAATTGTTGGCCCACAAAGCACTCTCAAGTAAAACACTTTCCACACAAGTGACTCGTGGAAATAACTAGGTTTAATCTGCAATTAACCAGATCAAAAAACACAGTTTGAAAATCACATAATGATCACAACAAACATAATGACAATCACAAGAATAAACATGATGAAGTACACACCAAATAACTTCAACGAGAAACATGGCAAAAGAGAGTACAGACAAAAACTCGTAAATAACCCCACGGAAGTCAATTACACCCAGAGCCAAGCCCTACGAGTAATATTACACACACGGCAGTGTACATGTACACGAATAATACTGAAACATGAAAATGTATGCAAGCAAAGTTACACGAAACCATCAAAACATATGACTCCCAAAACCCATGAAATACATATGCAGCTTTCCACAAAATACACATGCAAATACACAAAACAATAAGTAAACAAGTAAACTTACGACTATGTAAGAGCGTGGACCGCAAGACGGCAAACAAGCAGAAATAACGTCGAGCAAATAATGTAAACTCTGAAACTTTTACATCTCAATAACAATAGTGCCCTCCGATCACGTAAACACGGCCAAAGCGGCTGGTGACCCACCGCAATTACACAGACAACGATCCTGAAACTTAAAGAGCCCAGACTAGACCACGAGGGTGTGGCCATACATAATGCACCCAGCAAACCTGAACCCGGGTGTCATGAAACAAAAGTACAACACACAAATTGAAAGCGTGCGTTACATTCCGGCCCCTAAATGTGACAGTGACCAAACGCACATTTACAATTTCCACAAGTAACCAGGCTTTAAACTTCACTAACTTCAAGCAAACTTTAAGTGTCCATAAACAGTAAACCTCAAATCAGAACATAGAGGAATAATGATCCAAACTCTAAATACAAATTGGAAAGAGTTTTTTGGTCAACCGAGAAACTTCTAACATTTGGCTCCCTCGAGGAGGCACAACTTTGTGATTGGCCTCACAAGACTCCCACCGGCTGTCCCCAGTTCAACACTCCTAACTAGGCCATCTGCACCAGGGAAGGTCTTCGAGATCCTCGCTAGGGGCCACCGACTCCTGGGTGAGTTGTCATCTCTGATCAGCACCAGATCACCAGCCTTGAAGTTGGGTTGAGGCTGGATCCAACGTTGTCGACGTTGAAGAGTGGGGAGATACTCAGCAATCCACCGCCTCCAGAACTGCTCCACCAAGAACTGTACATGCTTCCACCGCTTCCCATACTGGTCGGTAGCCTTCAAGTCATGGAGTGGAACTGGATGACCATGCCCAAGCTTCAGCAGGTGATTTGGCGTGAGAGGTTCGAGGTCTCTCGGGTCATCGGAAACCGCTGTGATGGGTCTATCATTAACAATAGACTCCACTTCGCAGAACAAAGTGTCAAGCCTCTCGTCATCAAGCACCTGATCACGCAGAAGGGAACTCAGAACCTTCCGGCAGGTACGAATCTGGCGCTCCCAGACACCGCCCATGTGTGAAGCCGCCGGGGGGTTGAACTGCCACTCAATCTTCCTGTCGAGGAAGAAACGCCCAGCCTGTCTGCTCTCCTGTAGGCGTTCAATAGCTACCCTGAGCTCCTTCTCTCCTCCAACGAAGTTAGTTCCGTTGTCGGAGTACACCTTCTCGGGGGTTCCTCGTCTAGCCGCAAACTGCAGGAAGGCATTGAGAAATGAATCAGTATCCAGGGAGTGCAGCTTCTCCAGGTGGATGGCTCTGACCGACATACAGGTGAAGATGCACCCGTACCTCTTCTCTCTGCTCCTTCCTCGCTTAACTTGGAAAGGCCCGAAACAGTCAACACCAACATCAGTGAACGCTGGTTTGCCTGGAGTGACTCTGAAGGCAGGCAGATCAGCCATACGCTGTACACCAGACAATCCCCGCAGCCTTCTACACAGCACACACTCTTTCAGCACGCGGTTGATCAGGGGTCGCACCTTGGGGATCCAGTACTGCCGTCTTATCATAGAAAGCACATGCTCCTTGCCCGAATGGCCTGACAGGGATTCATGCGCATGACGAACAATCAACGTGGCAAAGTGACAATCACGAGGCAGTATCACTGGAAACTTGCGAGAGGATTCAACTTGAGCACGTCTAAGTCGACCACCAAGCCGCAGAACTCCGTCATCAGCAATGTAGGGCTCAAGACTGTACACTGGACTCTGTCTCTTCACGGAAGCCTCTCCTGCTGACAAATCCTTGAACTCATCCTTGTAGTGTCTTCTCTGCACACTCCCAATGATGGCCAGCTCAGCATCCTGTAGCTCATCCACAGTCAACTTCTGGTGCCCTTTACCATCGTCGTAAAGGTTCTTGGGTCTGTGATGATGCAACCATCTCTTGAAGCGGAGGATCCACGCAACTGCCTTTTTCAGGCGATACAAGGCGGAGTACCTGTTGATCAGCTTATCGACAGGGTCGACCTGGTCGACATCAGCACAAACAGCACGGGATTTGGCTTCCTTCTTCACTTCTTTGTCCGATTCCTTCAGGCAAGGAACCTTTGGAGTCGAAGGCCAACTGTCCTCGGTCTCCCACAGAAATGATGGACCTCTTCTCCAGTCTACCTTGTCAAGCATACTCTGGGCGTCAAGTCCCCTTGATGCAGCATCAGCAGGATTCAGATCTGTGCCGACATGCCTCCACTGACTGGCAATTGACCCATCATGGATTACGGCTACTCTGTTGGCGACAAAGGTTTGGAACCGCTTGGACTGGTTACTGATGTACTGGAGAACCACCATACTGTCGGACCAGAAGGTTGATCCTTGCACCTCAAGCCTCAGCTCCCTTGTCAGCATCTGATCCATCCTTACGGCCAGAACTGCAGCAGATAATTCAAGCCTTGGGATAGACATGGTCTTCAACGGTGCAAGTCGTGATTTGGCAATCAGAAAACTACAATGGACATCACCATCAGTATTGACGAAGCGGGCGTAAGACACACTGCCAAAGGCATCCTGTGAGGCATCGGAAAAGTGATGTAGACGACATTCACTGACTACTCCGAAATCACCTGGAACCAGACACCTGTCAATTACGAACTGGTCCAACTTGGGAAGTTCATCTAGCCATCTCATCCACTGGGTCTGCGTGCTGGCTTCTAAAGGCTCGTCCCAGCCTTTACCAACTATTCTGCACTCATTCTGGAACAGGATCTTGGCTCTGAGAACATATGGACAAACAAAGCCGAGAGGATCGTACACAGAACTCAGAATACTCAGGACACCTCTCTTGGTATGACATCCATGCTTTGCCTTGATTTTGACTCCAATTTGGTCACCTTCGGTGTCCCAACGCACCCCCAGAGCTCTCTCCACAGGAAGACGTTCCCGATCAAGATCCAGGTCGGTGAGACTCTTGGCTCTTTCCGCATTCGGTATGGCGTCCATGACCTTCCTGCTGCTGCAAATCCCCTTAGTCAAGTGGAAGCCACCTTTGGCTAGAAGGCTAGTCAGCTGCTTCACCATGAGTGCTGCATCATCTTCTGACTTGAAGGATTTGAGAAGATCATCGACGTAGAAATTCTCCTTCACTGCCTTCACTGCATCACTGCCAAAGGTTGCCTCATTGTCATCCGCTGTCTGACGGAGAGCGAACGCAGCACAACTCGGACTCCACACTCCTCCGAAGAGATGAACTGTCATCCGGAGAACATCAGGTGGTTTCGACACATCTCCTTCTGGCCACCACAGAAATCTCAATGCATCTCTGTGCTCTTTGGAGACGCTGACTTGATGGAACATTTGTTCCACATCTGCCATCAATCCAACCTTGTGCTCTCGGAAACGGGTAAGTACGCCAACCAGCCTGTTCATCATGTCCGGCCCCTGTAACACTCTATCATTCAGAGATGTACCGCAACACTTGGCAGCACAGTCGAATACTACTCTCAGCTTCTCCGGCTTGTTCGGATTCAGGACACCGTGATGCGGTAAGTACCAAGCCAGCTGGCCCGGCTGCTGCCTTTCACCATCACTGGAACTACTGGCAATGCAATCTTGGCAGGCGATTGCTCTCCTCCGCAGGCATAACTGGTCGCTCCGCCCTTCTGATCTCCATGCTCGGACTGTTCAGGTGAGCCTCCAACGTTGGGATTGACTGACTGGAACGCGCCATGCAGCATCTTCGAGTGTTTTCCTTGGCAAACACTGCAAGGCCCATGGTCACAGTTCCTGGAGAAATGCCGTTTCCCCGAGAGACAGTTGAAGCATAACTTCTTGTCCCTTGCCACCGTCAACCGTGCAGAAGGTGACATCTTCACGAACTCGGTGCAAACATCAAGGCGGTGACTACCCGTGCACAACGGGCAAACAACTGGCCTTGGTGACTTTGTCCCATCAGATTTATCTGGTTTCTTCCAAGAGGATTTCTTGCTCTTCTGACTCGGCTCGGCAGTGGCTTCAACATTGAAGTTGGAAACCTTCTTCAATGTGTGTTTTTCTTTGCTGCTTTCCTTCAGGCCGTAGACCGGATCGTTGGCCTCTCTGGCGGCCTTGCCAAGAAACTCCACAAGTCTCCTGATGTCTGGATAGCAGCCTGTTTCATCAAGGATACTGACTGCCTTGGAGCGCCATTTAGATTGCAGAAACTGCGGCAACCTATTCACAATAGAGCCAAGACTTCTCCTCGTGTCTATCTCTCCCAGCTTGTCCATCGCCGACAGAGCAAGGGTGCAGCTCGTCAAGTCATCAGAAAGCTTCTGGATCGCTTTCCTATCGCCGGGTGTCACTCGTGGGCCCTCCGTGAGTTTTGCCACCCACGCTTCGGAAATTGTGTAATCGTTGCCAAAGCGTTCTCGAAGCAACTCCCTTGCCTTGGCGTAGCCCTCGTGTGGCTCCATGACCACACAGCTCTGTATTACTCCCAGGGCATCTCCCTGACAGGAACTGAGAAGGCAATTTAATTTGACACTAGGGGAAACACACATATTCCCTACTGCGGAATCAAAGCTACGGATAAACATCCAATATTCCAGCGGGTTTCCATCAAACCCGCTTAATTCACACTTGGGCAGCTGTATGGTGTCGATCATCGCACGTTGTAGATCTACTGCTGTAGTATGAACTGGTACTGTCCATGGTGGCTGACCTGGATGTCCTGGTGCCTGTAGGGATTGAGCTGGGTGTCCTGGATGCCACGGTACATGTGCAGACAGACCTGGGTGTCCTGGATGCCATGGTACATGTACGGACTGAGCTGGGTGTCCTGGATGCCATGGTACATGTACGGACTGAGCTGGGTATCCTGCATGCCCTGGGGCATGTACTGACTGAGCTGACTGTTCCGGCTGCTCAACCACATGTACTGACTGAGCTGACGGTCGCGGCTGCTCTACATGTAGTTGCATCGGTGCAGATTGGGGGGGGTTCATATGGCGCATCAGTTAACCACTGGCCTACCTTCTGATTAGGGCTTGTTTCTGCACACAGCACCGGTAGGCTTTCATGCGAAGACTGCTCGTCAAGGTTCATCAGGACATTTTCCTCAGCCTTGGCCTTGGCAATCTCGAGTTGGAGTTCACAGGCCTTTTTTCGGTGCTTTAACTGCAACTCCTCCTCTTCAATAGCCTGCATCGCCTCAAGGCTAGCTGTTTCAGCGGCCAGCTTTGCCAGGGTGGTTGCGGCCTTCAACCTGGCACTGCTTACGGATGAGTGGTTCGATTTCTTGGAGGAATGGGCACCACTACCATGCTTTGACGACATCATTGCACTTAAGCAAACAATTCTCCCGAACGGGCGGTCGGCAGTTTCACACAGAATGACACAGTTCGGGGACTACTGAAGATCACAGCTTTAACCATGTAGAGCACAAGCTGGGACAGTAGTTGTCACTACACTCATCTCTAGAGAGTGGCTCACAGTCATTAAACTGTAACGAATCCTGCTGTCATGTTTGCAATTGTTGGCCCACAAAGCACTCTCAAGTAAAACACTTTCCACACAAGTGACTCGTGGAAATAACTAGGTTTAATCTGCAATTAACCAGATCAAAAAACACAGTTTGAAAATCACATAATGATCACAACAAACATAATGACAATCACAAGAATAAACATGATGAAGTACACACCAAATAACTTCAACGAGAAACATGGCAAAAGAGAGTACAGACAAAAACTCGTAAATAACCCCACGGAAGTCAATTACACCCAGAGCCAAGCCCTACGAGTAATATTACACACACGGCAGTGTACATGTACACGAATAATACTGAAACATGAAAATGTATGCAAGCAAAGTTACACGAAACCATCAAAACATATGACTCCCAAAACCCATGAAATACATATGCAGCTTTCCACAAAATACACATGCAAATACACAAAACAATAAGTAAACAAGTAAACTTACGACTATGTAAGAGCGTGGACCGCAAGACGGCAAACAAGCAGAAATAACGTCGAGCAAATAATGTAAACTCTGAAACTTTCACATCTCAATAACAATAGTGCCCTCCGATCACGTAAACACGGCCAAAGCGGCTGGTGACCCACCGCAATTACACAGACAACGATCCTGAAACTTAAAGAGCCCAGACTAGACCACGAGGGTGTGGCCATACATAATGCACCCAGCAAACCTGAACCCGGGTGTCATGAAACAAAAGTACAACACACAAATTGAAAGCGTGCGTTACAAGCATGATAAGGTTTATAGCACAGAATTCTGTGGTAAGCACTAAACTGAGCCTAAGAAAGTTGGCCCAGTACCAGAGTACTGTATTACAAACTCAGTCACAATCATGCATGCATACCTTTTCAATAATCTATTAGCCCCTAAAGCACATTCAGCCGATGCACAAAATACATAGGCCTATTGTATATTTGGGGGAATCATAAAATATGAGCCAAACTGTCTCGTTCCATCCTCCCCCTCACCTCTCCCCCCTCCTCTTCCTCTAGGGAAGCACAGAGATACACAGTTGATAGAAGAGATTATATATTGGATTTGGCTTTCCTTTCCCACGGCATCTTAGAATTGCATATGTCAAGGACCTCATATCATCTTATCCATCTAAGATGCCCTCAGTTCCTCCTCATCAGGAATTTTTGTTTCCATGGGGGAAAAAAACCTGCTAAGATGTTTTTTTTTTCAGGTCGGGTGGAAAAAGAAAATAAAAATGATGTGTATTTTTTTTAATGGCTGCGGTTTCGCGACGCGCACTACATACACTATACAGGGAATGCGTGTACATACATGTACGTACGTGCAACGGGCCTGCAATGTGGACAGGTCGTGAAGGGGGGGGGGATATTAAATAATATCGAACAGAATCTGTTCTACTCCTGTGATGGAGGTGCACCATTTTCATTTTTGACAAGCAAAGTCTTGAATATTCTTCTCGTTTGTCATGCAATCCGTCTTCCAGTGATTTGGGGTAATGCGACCAATCTTATACTCGCCGACTTCTGCACTCTACGTAATTATTTGCATTTTGTTGGATTTTCAAATGAACGTAAACAAAAAAAGTAGGGAGCTTAAAAGCATTGTGAGTGACCCACTTTGTAAAAAGGTGGCCTGTAATTATGCGCAGGGCTGTGACACAGTTTCTATGATTGATTGATGTATTTCTTTTCTGATCAAAAGATAAAAAGAAATCCTTCATTTAAGAAGTGACCTTCTTTGATTTAACCTTTGCAAATTCCAAGTACAAATTCATCTTCTTTATCCAACCTCTTTCTCTTCAGTTAATAGTATTCCATTATTCACACCCTATTTTGCACTCTACATTTTTGTTCGACCCTTCCTGAAGGCTAATTCTGGCAATATATACCATAAAATGTATATATTGTTTGTGACTATCTATACCTACAACTTACCCAAGTTTATCAGATTCACTCATTTTCTCTGAAAAAAAATGGGTAAATTAATGTTCATTTTCATCTTTTTCTGCAATATTTGAGATAATCAAGTTTGGGCAGGTAACAAAATTTATTTTTATTTTTGAGCAGCAAGTCATAAAAATGCTATAAATTCATTCATGTCATTGAGACAGTGCTTCCTTGCTATCATTGTGGTAATTTGTTGCCTGGGTACAGGAAAGCATGTTATTAGATTGGTTGCCTCCTTCAATGGGACGGGATATTTGCCTTTTGGATATTAAGTGATTACCATGTTGTTGTCCTACCATGTTGTCCATTATCACCATTATAATGTCCCCCTCCCCTCCCTACAGGACATGGCCGGGATGTGTTGTCATAGCAACAGTGGAATTCAAATGGAAAGCAAAACAAGTCTCACGCTTGGCAAATTAACAATGATAAATTAACATGATAAAGGCTGATTCATAGATGGTCAGGTTTAAAATGTTGTTGTGTATTGCACAACAGTTAAAAACTTTAAATGATTGATGATTTGACCCAAAATTGCTCCCTCCACCTTCATTGTCAGGATATGTATGGATTTGATTTTTTTTTTTATTTATGAATAAAGTGGAATTAACTTTTATAAATAAAACCGAAATATTCATTATTTTATTTTTTATGAATGGGATCAAATGCCTTGTGTGTCCGGTACTCTGAGTGGTACGGAGTGACTGTCTTTCATTGCAGCGCTGAATCAAAATTGAAGCTGTCTGTCAAGTTCAGTTATGCACTGTGAATTGAGATGGATATATTCATTCATTTCATTTCAGTCAAATTGGTGCCGTGTCTACCCACGGAAGTGCATATATGGCAGAGATGAAAATCAGCTGAAACCGTTAGGGAACTTTCATCCATTTTATTGCACCAGATCATATCGTAGCTGTAGTGGGCTACACATGAACTAACT